>WEDG01002713.1:0-218859 GCA_017591395.1 Schistocephalus solidus | reverse complement strand
TATATATATATCCCAGGTGTGCCACACTTGGGATTGGGTATGACTGGCTTATGACGGCTTATAAGCCAGCAATGACTAATCCGGTCTTTCTTGTCTTTGTCGGTTCCAACGCTAGTTCTCCAGGTCGTCGTCAGTCGTGAAGTAATTGTACGACTTTGTTAAAATTAAAAATGTGTCAAAATATGGATATTGCTTAGTCGTTCCTGTCAAAGGCTCTTTTTTTTGTGGTGAGCTCTCGAGTGGATTGGCTATCGCCTCTTTCATATGTCTTTCAGGGTGCCGTACACAGGGTCTTATTTGACATGTCAGTTAATGCATGCGTTATCTGAGAAAATGGCCTCCAAAAATTATTCGCCTTTTTTTGATGGACAGAAGGCAACAATGCGGGTTTTGTCCCAGGGAAATTTGCGCTCAGTTTCCAGCGTCTGCATGGCAACTTGAGACAAGTGGCCTAGTCTCCTTACTGCTAATTGATGTTCGCGTATGCAATTGGAGGCTTAATTTACTGTCTGACCACAATACACCACTTTATATCTGTCACATGGAATCTTGTATACGGCTTCTTTTTTTATCCAAATAGCCAACCCTATCCTTAGGGTGTACAAGCTGGTTTTGAAGTGTAGGCATTGGTGGCCCAATCGGAGAAAGTTGCACTGAATGAAAAAAGTTCATGGAATTTAATCTCCGACGATCCATACCTTGGAATGGGTAATACAGGCTGATAAGCCCAAAATGACTATTCCTGTCAAATGTGTATTTGTCGGCTCCATCTAACCATCATATGCTACACGTCACTATGCGACCGCCTGCGAGGACTCTAAAGTGAGCTACAGGGCACAACTGACCATATAGCTCACTACAGTAATTCCTATTCCCGACCTTAAACCAAAATTACAACGCTGTGTGGCAAGAGGATGGATATTTATACGCCATGGCCAAAAAAAAACATCCGTCCCAATTTCGGGTCATTGACACCTGGGATTCTTTATGACTGTCTGATGACGGCTACAAAGCCAGAAATGACCATTCCGGTCTCCATGTTCTTTGTCGGCTCCATCTTATCATAATTGTTAAGCGACTGCCAGCGAGAGCTATAATGTGAAGTCCAGGGCAGAAGGACCCACACTACCGATATTCCTATTCCCGATCTCAAACCGAAAACATTAGTGGCTCTTGGCACGATGGTAGATCGATAAACAGAATGACTAAATCCCACGTGTTCGAATCACAGGTAATCCACACCTGGAATTGGATATGTCTGGCCGATAACGGCTAATAAGCCAGAAATGGCCATTCCGGTATTCCTTATCTTTGTTGGTACCACCTTATC
This sequence comes from Schistocephalus solidus, assembly GCA_017591395.1. Lineage (NCBI taxonomy): Eukaryota > Metazoa > Platyhelminthes > Cestoda > Diphyllobothriidea > Diphyllobothriidae > Schistocephalus > Schistocephalus solidus. The sequence goes on along the minus strand of WEDG01002713.1, from coordinate 217,529 downwards.
ATCATTTACCTCAAGTTGCTATGCGACTGCCTGCGTGGGCTATAATGTGTACTCCAAGGCAAAACGCATCATACCTTTTAATCAGACAGGACCTTGCTATCGCAATCTTAAATTTCAACCGGAAAACTTCAAAAAACGGGCTTGTGGCTAAAGTGTAGGGTGTTACACTCAGTGACCAAAGGTTGTGTGTTTGAATCTCGGGTGATCCATACACGGGAATGACTATGATTGACTGATGATAGCTAATAAGCAAGAAATGGGCATGCTTGTCTCTCTTGTCATTGTCGGTTCCATCTTATCATCATTTAACTTAATTCGTTAGACGACTGCCTGCGAGCACTATAATGTGTACTCCAGGGCACAACCCATCATACCTGCTCATTTGTCAGAACCTCACTATCGTTATCTTTAAACCCAACCAGAATACTAAAAAACAACACGCCTGTGGTTAAAGTGTATGGTGTATGACTCAATGACCAAATGTTACGTGTCCGAATCTCGGGTGATCCACATCCGGGATTTTGTATGACTGGCTGATGATGGCAAATAGGGCAGCAATGGCCATTCCGTTATCCCTTGTCTTTGTCAATTTCACATTATCATCATTTACCTCAAGTTGCTATGTGGCAGCTTCGAGGGCTCGAAAATTAACTCCAGATCACAGGTTATAAGCCTTCCTTAGCCAGAACCTCACTATCGTAATTCTTCCTCCAAATCTCAACCCCAGACTAAAGGGGCCCTTGGAAATATGAAAGATAGTTACAGTCCATGCCAAAATGTCATGGGGTCGAATGTCGGGTGATCCACACCTGGGAATTGGTATTAATGGCTGATTACGGCTAATAATCCAGAAGTGGCCATTCTGGTCACCCTTCTTTTTGTCGGTTCCACCTTATCATCAATAACCTGAAGTTGCTATGCGACTGCCAGCGAGTGCTCTAAAGTGAGCTCCAGGGGACAAGGGGTCATACATGTTCCTTAGCCAGACCCTCACTATCGTAATACCTATTCCCGATCTCAAACCGGAAAATCATCGGACTCGTGTCTAAATTAAAGCTTGTGTCACTCAATGAACAAAGTTCTCGCGTTTGAATCTCGTGTGATCTCCACCTGGGATTGGGTGTGACTGGCCGCTGATGGCTAATAAGCCAAAAAATTGCCATTCCGGTCTCCTTTGTTTCTGTCAGTTCCACCTTATCATTATGACTTCAAGTTGCTGTAGCTCTAATGTGATCTCCATGGCACAACGGAGCCTACCTATTCCATTGCCAGAATCTCACGATCATATTCATATTCCTGATTTACAACCAATGAAACAAGTTGCCCTTGGCTAAATAATAGATTGTTCCTCTCAATGAACACATGTTATTTGGTCTGATCTCAGGTGATCCACACCTGGAATTGGGTTTTACTGATTGATGACTGTTAATAAGACAGAAATAGCCATTCTGGTCCCCCTTTTCGTTGTCAGTTCAACCTTATAATCTCAAGTTGCTATGCGACTGCTAGCGAAAGCTCTAAAAATGAGATCCAGGGCACAAGGAGACAAAAAGGTTCCTTAGCAGCACCTCACTATCGATATTCCTAGTCACGATCTCAAACCAATAAATCATCGGCATCATGGCAATAGAAAGCTTGCTTCACTCAATGAACAATGTTCGAGCGTTCAAATCTCGGGTGATCATCATCTGGGATTGGGTATAACTGGCTGATGATGGCTTAGAAGCCATAAATGGTCATTATGGTCTCTTATATGTATTTATATTTAGCGCATACTACTTTGTTTGGTTACTAAAACCAAGACATAGACCATTTTTCCAGCTTCCTTTGTGTTTAGGTTCTTGCTTTACATAACTTTTCTGTATACCTCAATTCATAAGGTATACTGATGATCAGTAACAACCAGCAACCTCTGACTGTTTCCTGCCTGTTTTACCATTGGCAACCACCTATGTGACAGCATAGCAATAACGATAAGTACAAGGATGAATGTAATGGTAATAAATGGTTAATTAGCCGTCATAAGCCGGATATAGACGACTCCACTTTTCGCTGCCCTGAAAGTCAAAATCGCGACCTGAATAATAAGGTTCAGCAACCTAACTAATGAGCCAAGGGCTCGGGATCCGCTCGGATTCGATCACTAATAGGTGTAGAGAGGCACTCACCTATCGCTTGGCGCGATACACTCCCATTGCGCAGATGGCACTGTAAAATAGGAAGTCATGTCAATGACCCTTCCTACGGAGTAAGCATGGTGGCTGGGATTTCAAGGTTGACTTTCCAAGGCACTGTGGCGAGCGGAGTACAGTCACTATCAATGTCAACGGGGTTTAGGGCATCAAAATATTTCTAGCACCATAGCCTACCTCTCGATGCCCCCAAGCCCTAAGCACCTTTCCGTGAGCGAATTAGACATGAATTTGCCACGTTGTCTTCACGGGCGTAGTTTTAGCATTTCCAAACAGTACACATGCAGTATTTAGGTTGATACCGTTCTGTCTGTTAGAAATGGGCTAGGACAGACCATTCTTAATCTAATTTCCGTGCTTGTGCCACTTGGAGTAAGCCAGGTCAGACATACTGCGTGTATCAACGTCTTTGGACAACATAGTGATGGGTGTAGCGATTAGATGTGCGAGAATTGAACCTGAAATTGATCGATTTTCTCCTTTACGTACCTCGTTGTTCGGCTAACGTATCCCTATCCACAGGAATAGGGGAATTAATAAATGCACATCGATGTGGCCTGCAACAGTAGTCGGTCTTTACCAACCAACCCGTACGAGGGAAGAATACGCGCAAGGTTACCGCCGGGAAAACACTATTGATAGTCATCTTTAGACGTTTTCGTACTTATTCGCATACTGCGTCTCCTATAAAAGGAATTCTTATGTCTTTCATTTCTGCTGTGGCGACGGCAGATTTTGTGGTACGCCCCTAAATATTCCGGAGGATAACTCTCTCCGGAGAACCTTTTTCGTGGAGTTTATTATGCAGCTGCTGAGGCTCTGTGTCAACAGTTTCAGGAGAGCAGATGAGTCTCACTCTGGTCCCCAATCCCTGAAATTAATTTCGTTTTAGATTAACTATGCCACCCAGGTTTTCTTTCGGAATATCTTATATGTGATAAGACCCTCCTCATATCTCAGCATAAGTGCATCGGGGACGACGATTTATTTGTTAGCCTCATTTTCTGCAGCAAATTTTAGTTAGGGTTGTGCGTGGTTAAACTTCGGAACTAGCCCTATGATATCCGTGTTACTACTTGTCAGGCAAACGATATCCTCCACGTACTGAGCATAGAAATCAAGGTCATTGATTGTATCCTTGAGAATAGTTTACTCAACCATGCCCATGAAGACGTTTGCGAGAAATGGTCCAAGCCATCTATTTGCCTGTAGAGTTGGCCGTTGCAGAGAAACTGGACATTCTGTGTGCAAAGCGCGAGTAATTCTTTTAAGGTCTCCACTGTCATGCCTATGTGTTAGCTCGTTTCCCGTATAAAGTCACGGATAATTTATGGTTTCTACTATGGGCACGTTCATATACAGTGCGGATACATCTTGTGAAAGGATCTTCAATCTGCCCACGTTAGTCTTATTGATCGCTTCAGCAAATTCAAAGGTGTCTTTTAAACTTCGCGGATACGGACAATTTTTCAGGGGCTTTAACTTTTCTACCATTCGTTTGACAAGGGCGAAGTTCTTATATCGGCGTGTATAACTATAAACACTGCCATAAACAAATTATCAGTGGTCATATTCGATTCCAAACGAATAACCAATGCCAAGGAAGAAGACCGGTTCCCAAGTATTAAACGTGGAAGGACAAACAACTTCAACACTATTACATCGTGTCCACGCTATCGGTCTCCGTACCCAACACAAATCAACATGGCAGCCCTATCTCCCGCCTCAGAAATCTACTCCATCACCATCCTTGGGAGCATCCCCTAAAGCCTGCAACGACCACTGTCTCCAGAAGTACGGGATCTTAGTGGCCATTTTCCGAGTTCTGGACTGGTAAATGGCCAACCGGGCTATTGTGTGACATGAAAATTGGATAAATCTAGGCCCCGTATGGGATTGAGTCCACAAGCTGGTAGACAGTGGTGGTTGTAGGCTTTTGGGGATGCTTCACAACCCTAGACATTTGTTATGATGTTCATATTTGTAAGGCGAAAAGGTAGAGGCTAGTTCAAAAGGAGACGGACAGACGTTAGTGAAATATTTTATGATACTGCTATAGAATAATTCATACTGAAAATTTATTAAACTTATATTTTTATAGTTGAAAATAGAGCTCAGAATTTTAGTTAAAATTCCACGATATAGCTATTTCCTGTCACGTCACGTCAGTTTGACGGTCGTAATCTGCCGACGTCCACCGAATGCTCCACAACATGGTGGTGCCGGGACGGTGACTTGTGCGGAAATTCGTTTTAAGTGATAGTAGGCTTGTACTGAATCTACTGCACTCTCTTCCATTACCCGCCTACGCCCAGTGTCAAGACATGTTCATAAAGACCGGAGACAGGGAAGAGCGCAGATGAATAATCGCCCACGGAGTGGGAGAGCCGGGTGCGGCATAAGCCCGCACTTACACGTGTCGTACATTCGTTATGGGACCGCATTGCGAATAATGCCTGCCGTAGCCTGATTTGGTCCTGCGCATCTACCAAGCGGCCCATTTAGGGGGCCACGAGCAATATCGGTGTTGTCCGACACATTTGCGCCAAATGGCAAACAACGCTGTTTATTTGAGAGCCACTCTGTATCGTTGAAATAAAAACTACTGATAACGAGGCATCATTAAGTATTTTGAACATATTTTCTGATCCTAGAACACCCATCATACTCCGGTTGGTGGCCTGTTTATTTTTAATGCATAGGGCCGGGTCGAATACGACCTTGCGAACAACATCGAAATAGGCCATGTTAACGGATAAAGAGTTGCAAATAACGAGAAGCATCAACATGTCTGATGAGTTTCCGTTCTACACTCATTCCTTATACATCAGTTAGTCACTGTACAACATAAAGATAGATTTCAGATCCATTTTCATTAAATTTATTGTTTCAAGATAAATTTTATACATCTGTTGAAATAATCCATTCCATGGATTTTCTTGCATTCACAGAGATTATATTTCCAAAGGTCATTGTAGGAACTGTTAACCACCTTTCGGTGATGTACTGATTCGTGAGATGGAATTTGATATCGTTCAGTTCAGCGATATCAATTTATTCGAAAAATCAACTGCACAATCAGTAAATTTGACAAAGAGCATGTTTGTTCTGTTAGGTATTTAAATCTAGACCCATTCGTGCATGTCAATCAATAATTTACGTGAATGGTTGATTATTCCTCCTCAGACTTAAAAGCACGCGACCTATATTGTGGATGGTTTAGGAAGGCGAACTATTGGCCCTCAAATCTAACAGCGCAGGATGCTAGTGCGTTTACGAAAAAAGGTTGACTCTGACCGTTCTTCTTTACAGTGTAAATCATTGTGAATGTCAGTTAGCTGGATGTTGTTAGAAGTAATAATCGACAACACACCTGATGTGAACTCTGTTCTAACGCATGCGCGGTAGAGAAAAACTTACGTCTTCGTTGAATTTTCATCCAATAAACTGCTCTTCATTTTACCTAAAACTTAAAATTCTGCCCACCGTGTTTTAGACGATCTGCCCATCCAGTAGGCCGACTTGGACGCTGCTGTAGACACCAAAGTCCAGAAGCCAAAGTCGTTGGCGACGGAGAAGGACGCGGAAATGTCTGTCGAGGAGACCGCGGGTGTGTTGGCCATCCAGAAGACTATCACCTCTCAGGAGGCCGCACTGATAACGTGCATTTTGATAAGAAATATACTCCAAGTTATCTTACAAAATGTGCCGCAGTGTTCATTACAATAAGGAAAATCGGGCCCTAAGTTCTCTTCCTCGTTTCCGATTATATCAACTTGAAACTCATTGAGACGCTTGGCAGTCGAATGTCAGGTAATATATCAGAAAAACAATGGTCGGTTAGACATATTCTTTACAAATGGTTTGGTATTATTTGGAGGTCATATAATATCGAGGTGAAAACCGGCACAGGTTGTAGTCAAACACGAGTTTTATGGACTTTTTCGATCCCACATGAGACAAGTATGAGTCATTCGGCTAACCAGTTATGCTAACAGCATCTCCTGTGCTCATTCATTACTTTATAATTTTTTCAAATGCTGCACTGTAGAGATTGGTGCAGTTCTGGATTGTCTTTTGTCCAAAATTTAGCCAAAACCTCTGTTTCCGGGAGCCGACGTGTTAAAGTTGAAAGCCAAAAGATTAGGTCTTTTCTTTCCTACAATCTGATCCATGAATGGATGCATTCAAATGGATTACAATGTTTATCATTGCTGCCGACAGAATATTTATCTCGTAGTCCAGGGGACAAGCAACTTAATCTTAAATTTCAGGTGACAGAATGGATCTATGCTGACGAAGTGAAGGGCGACGTAATTTGCCATTGCTGGCTCATTATCCGTCATCAACAAGTGCAACCCAACCCCTGGTGGTATCCCAGCCGAGGCTCGAACCCGTGACCTGATGATCAGATATCAAACTTGAATTTGACCTGTCATCCACATGTGAGTAGGCCACTTATTTGGTATCGGAGAAAAAGGATCCACGATCACTGGAGCAAGACCTGACGTTTCAGCCGCCTTTGCCACCAATGTCTCCCCTTTTGCCCTCCAGGGTCGATTACTTTATCTTGAATGAGTTTACAGTTGTACGGAACTTGCGCTGTATCGACCACATTCTCTCATCCTTGCCCAATTGGGCCCGGTGACATGACTCAGTCAAAAATACCGGATGCAGTGACGAGCGCAGGTGACTCGAACCGCGCCTAGGTGTACCACAACACCCGGGCATCCGTGTGCAAAAGACCAGAAAGAGGGCATTGGATCACATCCCAGCTGCAGGAGTACTACAAATGTTAGATTAAGAAGAATCCATTGCAACCCTACTCTTAGTCCTGAAAAGAGGATTTTTTATTCCATCATTTGCTAGCCTTCCAAGCCACGGCTTTTAGCACACCGTTATGGAAACAAGTGCCGGCTGAGGTACCCTGTGGATGGAGCTCCAAGAGTCGACCTCACTCTCCTTTTCCTCGTCTGTGCACCATTTGATGGTCTGATCCGGCCCATCGACTGATGTGGAGAGAAAGCTGAGAAGCTGAGGGTGGTATGTAGTCTGCCTGCGCATGCCACACCCACGACGTGTAGCCTTCACACAATACACTATGAGTTCACATAAAAGGACAAACACGCCCTATCGCATCTTGAGGCTCAACCTCAAACGTTCTCAGTCACTTGCAGTAATATGTGCAGATAAGGGAGCCTTGGATAGCTTGGCACCCGTCGTCAGTCAGTTGCACCAAACCCCAGGTTTGGGTAAGCCAGGGATTTGACCCGACCTCCTTAGTAATTCAGCGTTTTGAAGTCCCATGCTCTACCAGTTAGCCTCAGATCCTTTGTCCTGTACGTTGGTAGGCAGAATATAAACAATCGTCAATACTTTTCCTTATTCTACAGCCTATAAGGTCTCTATATCGAAGTCTACGAGGCAACAAGACAAATATACTCCGTAACAGCTCGAGAATAACAGAAAAGATAATATGCCATTGAACTTAAAAACGCTCAATAACTTAAGAATACTGATCCCCGAAACTTGCTTGTGGGTATAACTGGCTGACAACGACAAATGAGAAAGCTTAAAGCATGATATTCAGAAACGGATAGTTTTGAAATAAGAGACCACCTTACACTCTTTTCCCTCTCCCTTGGCCCCTCAGATAGTCTGAGCCGGCTCATCCATTGGTGTGGAACGAGGGCGCAGTAAAGGAGGGCGTTTTATAGTCCACCAGCGCATGTTCCATACATGACCTGGCTTCTACACAATACACTATGATTTCGGTCACTGGAACAAGAGCTTTATTAACCTAACGTTTTGTATTCTTCCTCGAACCCATCCTTAGAGACAGTCGCACAAAAGTGTGATGGGGGCACGAGGGGTGCAATATTTATAGGGCGTGGATTCCTGTCAACCACACGCATAGTATATTTGACAGTGCTCGTGATCCTTGTCGGGGGTGGTTGTTGATGCGATGATTACTTGTCGGTCCGTGCTCGAGTCGTTGTCAATCCTTAAACAGGCCATAAATCTGCAATTCGGCTCGCTGTCACCCGGACCATTACTCACTGACATCCTCCCCACGGGTCTAGTAATGTGTTTTGCTCAGGCAAAATCACAACACAGAATATGGAGACGGAAGATCCTGGTCCCTGTTAATTGAATGCGCTCCGGAGAACTATGACTCAAACAGTTTCCGGCTCATGCGGTTGTTACATCTGGCGAGAATGTCGCCCTCATCAAACTTGAAGGTGTGGCCGGGTCCCATCGAATGAGCCATGACCCGAGAGTTAGCATCCTTCCTTCTCACCACTGCTGCATGCTCAGCCGTTCGCGTTAGGAAAAGTCTCCCAGTTCCTTCGACGTACTTGCTTTGTCCACAACTGCATCAGACCAGATAAACGACTCCTGATGTTTCCTGCCTTGGCAGTGGCTCTTTCGACCGAATGACCTGGTGACTGATTGTTGCCTCCGGTCTGTGTGCAACTCCAACTCCGAGTGGTTTGAGGAAGCAACTGATGACATCCGAGACGTTCTTCACGCATGCGAGCGCTTGCCAAAATTTGAGACCGATTGAAGTTTGTCGCTCATTGCGTTTACATATGGTGTAAAAGAATGACCAATTTCCCTCAAAGCGAAATATTCAGCAGATAATTTTAGAATCTGCTACCTGAACACGACTGTAGCATGAATTTTAATTAATTCAATAAGCTTTTAGATAATTGATAACCATCTTTCTTGCAAAGAAGTGATTGAGATGTCAGCTCGGTAATCCGTGAACTTGCCACCGCTGACTGAATTGAAGGTGCGAGATCTAGGATGAAATTCAGAAGAAAATTGGAGCTCTTTGACTAGATGCTTATTGGCCTGTTGTTTTGGGAGCTCATTTGAATCGAACCACATAGACCGCCTCAGAAGGACTGCAGTCTTTGTAGGACGCAGTTGCCGTGCGACAACGTGCCTATTCTAATTAGCACTCTTGCGTTCGCGTCTATGAGTTGTACTAGATGCGATGACTGCTCGGTGGTCCGCCTTCGAGTAGTAAACTGCCGCTGTTTGATCGCCATTTTCGATTCGTGGGGTGGTGTTTACACGTTCATCTGGCTAGCTGTTACTTTTGACCTGTTAGTCGCTTGCAACCTCCCAGCGTGGCTTATTACTCTGTTCACGCCAAAATGCAGCCATTAAAATGGAAGGGAGTAGTCATCATGTTGGGCACGATAGAGCATGTTGGAGAATGACTATTAAATTATCTCGCTGATCACGCAGTTTCCAGCCTTTATGAAAATCTCGGCAGATGAATATTGCAGGCAAAGACAAAGGAGACTGAAATGGCCATTTCTGGCTTATAAGCCGTCGTTACTTGGGTTTGAGAGTGAGTTCCGTTAGCGATCAGTTAGCATCCATCAATGAATACAGGTTCTGGCATCACCAAACATGAAAATAGGACCGGGCCCTCATGAATGAGCCCTGACCTGTGAAGTAGCATCACCACTCCTCATCGCTGCAAGTTCCACTATTCGTTTGCGGAATAATCTCTCAGATTCTCCGACGTACAGTCAAGGACGTATTCCATTAAATATTAATCGAATTTCTGAAATGCGTTTATGATTAAGAGGGGAGTGCTTTAGGGGCGTTGCAATATTCGTTAGTTTGATGCATAATCACCAGATATTTAAATCAATCCGGGATGCCTGGTTTGAACGTTCTGCTTTTCGACTGCCTGTAAAGGCCACACTTTATAAACGATGACTATTTAAATGGTATGTACTTATGCATTTATTTTCGATGTCTTAATAACTTCTAATATACTTAAGAGATAAAATGCTCAAAAATATTCTTTCCAGTGCTCCTTCGGTAGCGACTCATGCTTTTTTCAAACTTTATACCCAGCAAAAGTGTCCCTTTTTGTTTTTAAATCTTCTTTTGATGCGAATTATTATGATTATGAAATGTGTATTAAGATAACCTCGTAGCTATCCGTTAAGTTCTGCTCCTTCCAAATTAGTACAAAAAATAATACATTCTGTCGTATGCTATATAAGGATATTTAAATGTAAAACATAATTAAACAAATGGTAAGAAATAAACGGTGCGGTTTTTATAAGCGGCTGGAACGAAATGCGTTCGAAATTAGATATTCTGGCGTGACTGCCATATTAAGCTGTAAGATAACAAGTATTACAAACCCACTTAATTAACCCATTTAATTAAAAACACCTGTAAGAATTTCAAATAGTATTTTGTGTGACAGTCTAGCTCTACCCCTTTTAAATATTTAACTTCAATTTTTAGATAGTGTCATGTTGTTTTGCAGGTGTTATTATTCTTGTGGAGATGGAAACCTGAATAAAATTCAAAGTGCTCTCGAGCACGTTAAAAATATTTGCACGAACTTGAGTAAACTGCATAATTTTACTGTGCATGGAATCACTTCGTTAAAATTCGGAAACCGGTATTTACTGGATTCACGTCCAGTTAATGTGTTGTCAATCACACAGCTGATAGCACATACATACGCTCGGGCATTTAAATGCGAGTTCATCAATTGGAGTCTACGAACGAAAAGTTGAGACTGACATGACATAGATAACCATTGGGGTGCTTTTATGAAAGGCTTTGATTCGTAAGCCAGGGAAACTGAATCCTGCAAATCAAGATATGTTGAAGGTTTCGAACAGATTAAGGCGGCCTGATCATTCAGTGGTCTCAGACATTCCTTCTGAGAGTCTTTGGATGATCAAGCTTAGCGTATTCACTAGATCTCATATGAAGTACTCGTGCAAGAATTCAGACCTTCATTGGCTCGCTGCCTCCGGGCATTAACGTATGTCAACTTTACCGTCATGGTCCTCTTAACTGCAAACTCTCCTCTTCTCGTGCGGTCTTACTTCAGTTTATACGAATCACTTTCGTGATACAGAGTACGTGTGCCAAATGACAACCACTCCCTGTGTTTCAAACAAATACTCTCAGTATGGAACCATTTAGTACTTTGAACATGTTTGCGGCCTACTCGGTAATCCTAAATAATCTGCTTTGTAAATTGTTTACTACCATGCATAAGGATGGGACGAATACGACTTTGCGTCCAACGTAAGCTAACGTCCGTGCCAACTACATGAAACTTGGTCATGTAAACGGATGGTTATCGGTAAATAGTTCCACCCGACGTTTAGAACCATAAGTATGTCTGATAACTTTCCATCCCGCGTTACTTCCCAATAGAATTTTATTGCAAATATTTCCGAGCTTTACTGAGACCACATTCTTCCTAAATGCTAATATCTAGACATCTCACAAGGATTCGTAAATAAGGACTGCTCATTTCTCTTGGTAATGTGTGTCTTGCAATAACTGTTCAGCTGGAAAGGTTAAGCGTTAGGAACTGTGTAACCCTGTCACAAATTCCAAAATTAAAATCTGCAAAATTACTATTGAACATGATTGGCCAAGGAATTTTGGACTATCTGTCTGAAATTGCACTCAACAATGCCACTGAACAATTTCTTTGAAATTTTCCTATACGGGCCCCGTGTATGCTAAGGTCAACGTGGTTCCCATTGAAAAACTGGCTCGGTCATTCGTAAAGTCTGAAATTGCACTCAACAATGCCACTCAACAATTTCTTTGAATTTTCCTATACGGGCCCCGTGTATGCTAAGGTCAACGTGGTTCCCATTGAAAAACTGGCTCGGTCATTCGTAAAGTCAACCAAGGATATAAAAATTTGTTCCTATATACGGCGATGAAGAAGAACAGGTACTTTGTAGACCAAATCAGCTGTCACTTGCGCCAGAACGCCAGGAGCAAAATGTCACTTTTCAAAAGCAACAAACTCCACCTACACAAAACTTCGACTGGCGCATTCGAGGAGATTCATCAGCAAGCGCGGTGACCTGCACTGCATCAATCACACTCTCCCCCCTTCTCCACACATGCCCTGTGTCATGGCCAAGTGAGGAAGACCGGAGGTGCGGAAGGGCACAGATGACTGCCGCGAGGGATAAACCATACCTAAGCGAGTGCCCCTATATCAGCTTGGATCCCATGAAGTGGGAGTGCGATAAAGGCCACATTAAGAAGGAATTATTGCAGTCTGACTCTACCTCCACCAGTGACTCCGCACAAACACCCTTGGCTGACTGCGAGGTTCAATAAATGTTGCCAGTTAGCACCATTTTAAGTCACATATTTTCTTGTCCCGGGATAGCCACAAGTTTTTAAGATTTGCGAAAATTTCCATCAAAGGATTCAAAAGACTAGTTGGCGAGCAAACCGCGTGCTTTCGATAAATTCTCTTTGGGCCAGTACATTTATATGGGAAACGGAGTAGAAGCTAAGACAAAAAATCAATAAGTTTAATCTCGTCATACCAGTGAGTCGTGTTAAAAAGGGGGAGGGGTGGCGATAAGAGACAAATGGTTAGGCTGCAGTGAGGGTTCGGTGGTCGATCACGAAATGGAGGGGAAGAGGCGAACGGCCTGGTCTGCATGTAATTAATCCGTCGTAGGCCATGCTAAGCGCGGAGCTTGTAGGAGGTTCTTTTGTGCGCACAAGACCGGTTTTCTCAACCGGATGGCGGTGGCTTCTGCTGTTGCTAGCAGCCGCAGACCCAGTGAAGTGGGATAGTTCGGTGGCTCTTTTTAAATCACACGGAAGGCTTCGTTAGGGTCCACATGGTGCCCGGAATCCACCAGGTGTGCGAGAATAGCGCTGTTTATGCTTTTTACTTCGCTTTTCAGATTTTTTGTAGCGAATAAAATGCTTCGAAACTCTGATCTCAGTCATTGTTAACATTCCCAGGTCCCAGCTCATAGTCAGAGCTGGTTGGTTGTCTACTGCGGGGAATGGGCTCTATGGGTGACATATGTATATAATGACCTCATCTGCGCGTGCCACATATACAAAGTGGATCTAAAACATAACACAACCGGATTTCAGTCTAAATGAGGTAGACTTTTCGCATTGCACACGTTATATGAAGACACTGCAGCATGCCTTTCAGTCTGGCACTCCACATAAACACACACACATGGAAGACTGCAAAACCTGAGATAAATTTTCAGTTGGCAATCTAACCCACAATCTTTGAGCACCATCAGGCTCGCAGACGCGACAGACTGTTTACACAGAGGAATATGTGCCGAGAGTCATTATCACTCACTCTGACCTTTCCCGTACATCGTTCGATTGTCCGATGTTGTCGGTCAACTGGTGATGACATTGGAAGAGGTAGCTGACAGGGCGCATCTAAAACACATGAAATGGCCCTGCATATCACACACCAGAAGTATTTGCAAAGAGGATGAATTACTCCGAGCACAAACTTAACAGAAAACCCACATGGATGAAGCGAAGAAGACACCTCCCTCTTACGTGTCAATTGCATGTTTGCGCTGGGTTATTTAAGGCATGATGATGCGAAGATATGTGATGTTCTACCGCACGTTTTCATGGAGGCGCATGTGGCCGAAAAGGTCCCCGTGGTGATTGAATGTGCGTGGATAGTGTTGACACTAAAGGCGGGTGTAGTAAGTGTATGTCGGAGCAACTTCCACTGGTCCACCGGTCACATTTCCATGAATTTGTAAGCCAATGCGTGAGTTGAAAGGGAGATCGCAATGCGGATAGGGTGGGAGCGAGTCCACATTGCTGGTGAGCCTAGTGAATGACAGAGCGTCGAGAGTTATCGATTTTGTCATCGTCGCCTGCATTAGGGTGATCACAGGATTATGGAGAAGACGGTAAACGGCAGCAGCGTTCGTGGAAACAAAATTTGGGCTTGTCAGGTCCGGAGAGTTCCGACAAGACAGATCCCCACGCAAACTGTTGGTCAGCAGCGTAGGCCTGTTCGATGGGGTCGGATAGTAGTGTTGTGGATCGGATGTGTTTATGACTTGCAAGTCGCTATTTGGCCTTGACAGCAGCGGCCTAGGTTGCTTCACGAATTGCTGCTCTTTTTCAGGCTGGTTGGGCCTGGGTGAGTTACTCCCAGGTCACCATTATAAAATTTAGAGCCTGGAGCGAAGTCTTCAGGGTGTCCTTATAGCGTAGTGTTTGGCCTACTAGTCGAGGAGCACCCATAGCAACATATCCATAGAAGATTCGTTTGGGCAATCGCCAGCCATCCATCGTAACGGGGTAGCCGCTCCATCGCAGTTGTCATTGCCTCAGTATGACGTGGATGCTGAGGATTCCGTTCCACTTCAGAACGTCCGTGTCCGCAATCATGCCTTGTCACTCCAGGCTCAGTATTCTGTGGAGGTAGCTGAGGTGGAAATTATTGACTTTTCTCACTTTTTATTCACATACTGTCAGGTATCTGTATTTTACAGTAGTTTTGGCAAGATGACGGCCTTGCTCCTCTTCAATTTAGTTCGTAGTGGTTCCAAAGAGAAGTTTGAAGCAGGCTGAAGACCTGATTTACTTGGAATCCCAGTGAGCGAATTCGATGTCCCTTTTCATGCTGTGTAAGAGGAATTGGTTTAACTAGACACAATTGTCCACGGTTTGGTGCAATCGACAGTGACGTGAGGGTATTGTACTCAGTGTTGGATGGCGGCCGGTTTATGACCACGGTTTGGTTCATGTTGATCATCAATCTTAAGTTGGCGCAGCCGGTGTTGAAGAGGTTCATGCTCCTTCGCGTAGCCAATCCTCTCATGATATTTAGGACACAGGTGCTCGCAAAGAACAGGTTGTGGTTAGAAGTCGTAGACAAATACGTTGAGGTCTGCATGTGTCGGCTATTGAGGGACGGCTTTGGTACTTTAGACGATGTGGATCCCAGGACGCACATCACGTAGGCTTCCTGCAGCATGAGAGAGAAAGCACAAGACTGAAGAGGGTGGGGGCCAGAACGCAGACCCGCTTCACTGAATTGTCGTGCGCAGCTTTATAGGTGATCTTCTTTCGAAAGTTTTAATTGTTGAAGTTTCAGTCACAGGTTTAACACGAACAGGTACAACATTTAGCTCCACCACACTTCTGTATCCCTGGATTTCCTCAGCCTGACGGACCATCCAGGCGTTCAGTATTTCCCACAGCCGTTGCTGTACAAGATGGTGGCATCTGAAAAAGGCCGTTTTGTTAGAGTCAGTCCGACAGCCCATGTGGGCTTTGTGCACTCAGTTCTTCTCGGCATGTAGGCTGTTGATGTCAGCTTCATTTTCATCAAACCAGAACTGGTGGTGACGACGGGCGCACCTGAGGACGACCAAGGCGATGCCCTGAATGACGATTCGCAGTTGATACTATCGTGTCCCCACGGTGGCGTTATAACCTGGAGCTTATATATCTGCTTGTGTCTGGGCTACTTGGTTGCTGCAATCAAAACAGTGAACAAGCAGTGCTTTTGAACTTGAGCTGCCAATTTTTCACTCTCCATTCGCATGCAACTTTCCTTATATGTACATCAGTTGACACATTTTTTACCGATTACTAACCCACTTTGTTTAATCGAACTACAATAACGAAGTCATCAGCGCACGACGCTGGCACAGTTTTCATGATGTCGATCGCTTTAGTCTTCAGCCATTTTTTTTGATCTTCTGGTCTGATCAATAATGAATGGAGGACTTTTTTGCTGAATATATTGGAACTTTACTTCTAAAATAAACCGTACCTCTCTTTCTCATTTAACATAACCTGTGGTCAATCAATTTGTTGCCTTCTGTGGGGTTGAATTCGGAGTCTCATCTTGGGGATGACAAGACTGTGATCCGTCCAGCCATCTGCGTCATTGATCGCCTTGGTCACCAGTACGTCCTGTTGATCTCGGCTCTGAAAGAAAACATAGCCCAGCAGCTGCTAGCGCCTTAACCGAGGGTGCGTCCACGTAACCTTCGCCCGCGTCGGAAGGCGGAAGCTGTTGATCAGCAGTAGACGGTGTTCGGTATAGGTGCGCAGATGTAGGAGGCCGTTATCGTAACAGCCTTTGATGGAGCAGGGTCTGTGCCGACGCGAGCGTTGAAGTCACCATGTACAACCAGTTCGTTGGCCTTCAGCAAAGACCCAAAGACTCGTAGAATGTGTACTTCATCTCATTAAAGCTCATCGTTTGGAAGGAGGGTGGCCATATACGTTGACGCTGATGGCGATTGAGAGTCCCCGAGATGGCAGGCGTAGGGTTCACCAATCAGTCGCTTTTGCCCTACGGCAGACATGCAATCATCCCACGATGTCGTTGAAGAAGCAAAAGTTATACCAACGTAAACGCATATTGCCGACAAAGATAAGAGAGCTATATGCATATCGATGGAATGGGGACGCTCTAGATCATGTTCACTTATGAAGTCGTCGGTTTGAAGTCTTTTCAAACAACCATTTGGTTGTATTTAAACTTCATTTGTACGATCCTAATCATTTTCTGTCTTTATAAACTTTTACTTTGTTCGACAGAACCAATTGTATTTTCATAATTTAATCTTTTCAGCTCAATAAAACAACTCCAGTTACATTTGATGGCATCTTTCGTTTTCCGGAGACGCTTTTATTTCTCCATGTGCGCTTGCACAAGCAAGCTTCAACAATTCTGGCCACTGTTTAAGTACTGATAAGCACAATAAACTAACATATACTTAAAGTTATTATAAGCTGTTTGTCAAAACTGACTAAAGGTCATGTGTTTGCTTCAGTCGGTTAGTGTACTTATATCTCTAGCTGGTTGGGCTTTGACTGGGACAGCAAAATTTAAGTCCATCTATCTATGTTTTCTCAAGAGATATAGACGAATAATTGTAAACGTACCGACTTGAGTATTTAGGAAGCTTCTACTGTGGTCTGCCTTTGGGTTTATTCCAAAGGACAGAAGCTATCATTATTCCTGTGCGTTTTTCCGCAATATATTGCGCATATTTATCAAATCTCTGCTTCTTGTCTTCATTAAGGTTGTCGAGTATGGCTGCACATTGATATACGTGCTGCCTTACTTCTTTTAACTTTGTCCGGGTTATTCATTCTCAGCATATATTCTTGAGATAAGGCAATTAATATCTGTATGGCTCCTTCCCATTGTTCTTAAGTAGGATTTAGTGTACTTATTTCCCCGACAAATTTCCCGAGAAACCTGGCCCATACGTTCGCCTCCACAAGTTTACCGTTGATTCGTGGGTAAATATTGAGAGCCTTTAACACCGCGGGATCTTAGGACTGCTTTAGATTTGCAAAACATCCCATTGAAGTAGGATCTCAATTCGAGTGGACGCACCAAGTGAACAGTTAAGGGAGGATCGAATGCAAGCTGTATCAAGCAACTTTCTAGCAGCTGACACACATATACGGTTCTCGACTATTTCCATCCTATACCGGGAGGGCAAGAATAAAATGCCAGCCTGCCAACTGTGCATTTATTGCTTTACCTGCTCCCATGGGACAGAAGATATTGGTTGCTCGAGCCGGTGTTTGCCCAAAAGAATAAGATAAAACCTCTCTGCATGGTTAGGAAAGGGCCAAATAAAAGAAATAAACAGTTCTTTTCTCACACATATGGTAGACACGGCTCACCGTGTAGATGTTCATGATTCCATAAAGTTATAAAGCATATCGTCAGCAATCTCTGCTGTCTACGGCAGAAGCGGCTGCCATCGGATTACGCAAACCGGTTCTGTGCGCCCAAAAGAACTGTATTCAGGCGCCACAGTTAGCCTGACCGAAAGCCATCAATTCGGCCGCCACAGATAAGTATCTTTTCCGGTGGCTTCCGATGCTAATCACCGCAATTTTGCCTCCTCCCTACCCCTCCCCCACCCTGAGCAACCGCACGATTTTTTAACTAGCTCGCATTTTTTACTGGATGAGACAGCGATATAAATGTAATGTCCTCGTTAAAATTTATCGAAAGCAAAATTATATCTCTCTAAACACAAACGCATTTTAGAAGTTTGGATAACATTTCATAAGATGTCAAAGCTACTTTACCACAACCTTCACAGTGGACCGCCTAACTGTACACCCCTACGCCTCTTAAGTTTACCCAAAGGCTAGGCTCGGCCACATATCCAGTCGTCACCAAGCTGGCAATGGTGACGATGTACTGTATGTCCGCCTAAACAAGACACGGGAAAGGTACCCGTTCACAATACATGTGGCTTTGCGCTAAATTCCAAGGAAATTATATTTGAGAATACGATGAGGGTTTGGGTTAAGTTTAGGTTAAGGTTTAGGTGCAAGTTTAAGGATGAGGTCAAAGTTGGCGTTTGGGTAATGAGTAGACTGAGGATTTTCATGTTAACTCTAGGTCTATGGTAGGGCTAGGGTTAGGATTAAGGGGACAGTTCAGTTTTATGTTATGGTTAGTGTTAACCTTAAGACACCGATATATTTGCCCTTCCTGAAACTTACATAAGGCCACCTATTTTAAGCGAGCGGATGGTTCCTATTTCCATGTGAGTGTCAT
The DNA here is from genome assembly GCA_017591395.1 of Schistocephalus solidus. Taxonomy (NCBI): domain Eukaryota; kingdom Metazoa; phylum Platyhelminthes; class Cestoda; order Diphyllobothriidea; family Diphyllobothriidae; genus Schistocephalus; species Schistocephalus solidus. The sequence goes on along the minus strand of WEDG01002713.1, from coordinate 198,947 downwards.
TTTGGACGAGTCAAGCCTGGAAGCCCAAGTTAATATTGTTGTGTAACTTTTATCAGGAATCAGCAAATGGACAGGGATAATAGTCATAAGAACGCAATTATTTGGGCATGGCCAAATGCAGTAAAACTGTTCCATTTAAAAAATGTGAGTTCTGAGTCTTTCCACCCAATGGGCCAAAATGCATTCAAACCACTACACTATGAAGTCTGGTCAGTGCCCTTTAACACGCCGCTTTCGCTGGTGTTGGATCTAGTGATGACACAAACTTCAAGGTCGTATGTTAAGTGCTCTACGGCAAGCGGGTGATGTCGCTATTCCCCGTTTCGATTTTTTTTCAAAAAAGACACCGGGATAAATGCCGACAAATCTTTGCAATTTCCAATGTCTCGCAAATTTCCCAGGCACCACAGACAAGAATAAATGGATTAGACATCATGAAAATGGCCGGTGATTCGCATGGTCATTTGCTTCTCATTTCTCAACCGAATTGCCTGCAGTTCGTATCTTTTTAAGAAATAACCTTATACAGTAAGGAAAATTGGAAGGGAGGCATCCTAAGAAGTATAATAGAAGGTAAATAGGATCTTTGGGAAAATAGAAAACTTAATTGGTAAATTTTCAACGCTGGTTCCCCATGTCATCGTCAGCTTTGAGTAAATGTGCAAAAAACAGTTAACACTTAAAAAGTACTTAAAACATAAATTGCCGTTTTTTGAACGCACCCATAAGTGGCTGCCGCGTGTATTAGTCCATTTTGTGTTGCTCTCGTCTCTTCCACGTTTCCCTGAGGTTTTTGTACACGGCATCTTATCAATTTACCGATTGATGCATGATTAATCGGAATGCATGGCCTCAACAAACTCTCGGCCTTTTTAGAGGGGAAGACCGCGTTGATGCGGGTTTTGTCCCAGGCGAAGGTGTGTCCTTTATCAAGGCTGTGCATGACCACTTGGGACAAATGGTCGCACCTCTTGACCGCTAGTTGACGTTCGTGGATGCATGCGTAGGTGGCTTTTCCCGTTTGGCCACAATATACAGTATCACAGGCCTCGCATGGGATCTTACAACTGACATCTTTTTTTATCAAGACATCCAACCCTATCCTTAGGGTCTACAAGCTGAGGGCGTTATGTTTTCGTCGGTTTGTGCGCCACTTTATTTGGTGTTTCCGCAAGTGTCTTTCAACTTGTTCAGACACATTCCTAATATAAGGAAGGATTCACTGATGTATTTGTTTTGGGCACCTGATTGGAACTATCTTGTTCCTTTTCTTTGGGCACTTGTTGTTTTACGCATTGATGTACAAAATCCTCGGGGCAACCATTTTGGAAAAATAAATCAAGCAAGTAATTGAGTTTGGCTCGACAGCATTCTTCGTCAGAGCAATGTGTTTTTGCTCTGTTGAAGGCACTCCTCTTATGAGACATTGGGCTGTAACTACCGTAGTGTAGAAGTACTCCCTCATCTGTTTCTTTGCGTGAAAACGGATGTGTGTAATGTTCTGTCATTCTTTTGCTGTACGAGAACATCCAGGAATGGCAGTTTATTGTCAATTTCTTTCTCAAGTGTGAATTCGATTCCCGGAATGGGTGAGTCGATAGTGTTGTGGAGCGTTTCCAGTTGGCCTTTTTTTAACGAAAAAAACGTGTCATCGACATGTCGTACCAAACACTTAGGGTTTACTTATGAAAGAGCCGTATATTCCAGTTTCTGCATGGTCACTTCGACAAGGAAGCCAGATATGGGTGACCCCATTGGAGCTCCTTTTAGTTGTTGATATTATTAGTGGTTTAACGAAAAATTGGTTTCTAAACAAAGGTCTTCACGTAAGGCAGTTGTGTCATAGGACTTCCGTAGATAGTCTGTGCATTGCCTTGCTTTGTCTAGAGGTATTGATGTGAACAAAGAACCGACATCAAAGGAGAGCATTATCTCATCAGTGGAGATTGTGAAACCTATCGATTTCTCTACAAATTTCACAGATTTCTCAATGGAAGTTTCACAATCTCTCGTAAATGGATGAAGCTGACGGAATAGCCACTTCAAAATTTTTTAATGCGGTCCACCTATTAATGATACTATCGGTCGAAGTGGGACTTCAGGTTTATGAACTTTTGGCAATCCGTTGGCGATGGCGGGTTCGGATTGTCTTAGGGATTTTGCAACATCTTTTGGCAGTTGGTTCATCTCTGTAAAGCGTTTTAGCACTGTGTCAATAGATGAAATCTGTCCCTTAGTAGGTTCCATGGAAAAAGGCCTGTATGTAGAGCTATCTTCTAATAGCGACATCCTCTTTTGATTGTAGTCTGACATATGCAAAATCGCAGTTAAACCTCCTTTGTCAACCGGGAGAATGACCATGTTTTTGTCAGTTTTTAGATCCTTTACTGCTTTCCTTTCTTCAGATAATAGTGAGGAAAAAATGATTACGATATTTTAACGCTTGGACAGTGCTGTTTTTTTATTGTAAACAATTCATCTTCGGGCAGGTTAACTGTTAAAATGATGGGTTCTAAGCTGGCAAGGAAGTCCAAGTAATATGAATCAGAATGATAGTATTTACTCCCTTTAGAATGCGAATTCTCTTCTGTTGCTGTAAGGACTCTGGAGGATAGATTTACGACCTTTGCTAAATAGTTCGGGTTTTGATGAGCTGATTGAGAAAGACTCAACCACTTTTTGTCTAGAAGTCTCCGATTCTTTTGTCGTACAAGCTCTGATAGATGGGTGATCGTTTCGTTTAGAGATTGAAGTAAGTGTAAGGGAAGATTAACAGGGAAAAACTGTATATGCTGCTCCTTGCCGAATTGGAATTTTCGCAGCCAATAATGGGCATCTCTTATGAACGCCCCAAGCATGCTTTGTCCGTAACGATATGCAAATCGTCATCCTTGGATAGATTTTACGGCAGGCTTTACGCGTACAGACATTGGTAAAATCTTCTTGTTTCAGCATTTTTCCTTGAAATGAAACTTTTCTCGCGTCAAACTTTCTCGAATCGCCCATTTTTCCCATTTTCTAGTTTTGAGCAGAACTTTGTGATCCTAATTCATACGTATGAGTTAGAAGGCAGGCATCCCAAGAATTATAATAGAGGGAAAAATAGGTTCTTTGGGAAACGCGTCTTAATGAACTTAATATCAGAATACGGCCATTTGTAAGGGTGCGAAGATTTGAGATTAAGGGCCAAGCATAACGCACGTGTTCTCCTTTGTGCTTGAATATTTGAAACGGGATACTCACAGTGAATAAATTATATAGGAAGCCCAATAACTAAATAGACTCGTTTTCATAGCTCCAGGATTGAAGTGTCTGGGTTGGGGTGTGGGATAGCTGAGTACGACAGTTTGAGTAAACACGGCCTCTCCAGCATCAAATTGCTTTGAAGACTTAAGGCTATATGGCCTCAAACAAGAGTTATCAATATGAGCTCTAGGTTATACGTGTTTATTTCTGTCTTTCGATCGATACTGCGCAATCTTCCACTGACTTATTATGTCAGTCCTCTGGAGGCTTTAAACCCCTCCCCCGATATGATTTCGTGGCTAAACTTGCAAATAAGTGAGGGACTGCAACATACCTTCCTGTGGGCGTAGATATGGTTTAGCTAAACATCGAATAACTTTGCATAAACGGAGTTCATCTTCCTTGAGGCATGCATGTAGTAATCTATGCCGAAGGAGACTACAAAAAGCTGAGGGAGGCTGGAATGTCCATTTCTGGTGCATTAGTCATCATCAGCCAGCCAGCGCGGAAGCACCAGCATGCAACTTAAATAACCTGGGAGGCAGGTGAGCCGGGAGCAGCAGTCACTGGAGGCTGAGGTCCCTGGTGATGGATCGGCAGATGTCCAATCAGGCCCATGCGTTACGTGAAAGTGCGATCGCATCAAAAAATTCGCGATAGCTCTTGTTGTGAAGGTGGCGGTTGGCAGGGTTCTGATGTGTTTTCAGTGACAGTATGGTGCCAGTGACGCAATTTATTTCCTATGCATTAGACCCTGTTCAATGTGTCTTTCCAGTCTGTATGACATCACAGAAAAGGTCTGCGTGTTGGTTTGCCAAAATTGACGGGAAGTCTTCAAAGTGTCCCTCTAACGTGGTTTTGAGACTGTACTGAAGAGACATGTGAATTTAACCACTGTTGTATGTATGCATGGCCAGCGGGTTCTCGGTATTGCTTGTCAGCTAAATTTCTGTACCTAATTGCAACATATGTTTGACAACTATTCCCTAATTTTTGAGGAAATCGTCCGTCTATGCTCCTAATAATAAGCTAAAAGATGCATATATTAGCCCAGATTCGCCCAGATGGCCCAGATAGCCCTACCAACAAGATAGCCATCTGCTTTTAATGCGGACATTCTGATAAATCATCGTATTTATTAGGATAACTGCATTCGCACAAAAGGAAGGTCAATGGATAGAACGCTAGTTTTGCGAATTAACATGTGTAAGATTCACCCTCATGTGCTTCACTACCTTATTCAGACATACAGCACGCAACATCCGTATTAATCTGTCCGCATGTGCCAAATGGCCAAAAGGCCTCCTTACGCGGAAAATAATGTTTATTCTCAAACTATATTAACAGTGAGGGACCATGCAGTTCTTCGGACATGTTTGCTGATAACTAGACCACCATAAATGATCTGGTGGCATATATGTTTACTACCGTGCACAGGTTGGGGCGAATAAGACATTGCGGCGGACGTAAACTGACCTGTGTGCCACCAATGTAAATAAGACATTCTAACGCAAGGAAATCCGAAGAGAATTCTAAAATACAAGAGGAATCCACGACATGTACAAGAAGTTTAGACTGTGTAATGGGTCCCAAAAAAAATTATCAGAAAAATTTTACAAATTTAATTGCAATACAAAAGATGATTTGGCGACCATACGCGCTGCTTTCGATAACTTCTCTTCAAGCCAGTACAGTTAAAGGGAAACGTTGGAGCGTAGTAGAAAACATGAAATTGACCATGTTCATCCGTTTGTATGTGTGTGTGTGTGCCGGTGCCCTCTAAACGGGCCACGTGGTAGATGCGTTGGACCAACACGGGGGCCAAATTAGGGCATGGCAAGCGCTATTCGGGTTGCGCTCCCATAACAAATGCCGAACATGGAGGTGTGGTGGAACGCCTAGGGGCGGCTAGGGCTTAAGGGACCCAGCAGCGCCAGCCACTTGCGTCCTCTCCCGCCTCCAGTCTTCTTGACTCTCTCTTGACACCAGGCTCAGGTGGGGGAGGAGGAGAGAGTGCGGTAGATGCAGCGCAAGTCTACTATCACTTTAAACGAAAGCACGCGCAAGTCACCATCCCTGCTCCACTTTCCCATGGAGCATACGGTGAACATCGTCAGACTTCGACGGTCGAACTGTCGTGTGTGTGTGTGTGTGTGGGCTCCTACCCAAACCTCGCAGTTGGTACTCAGACCTCGCAGTTAGTCTAATGTATGTTGTGTTGAGTGGCTGACTGGTGGTTTGAGAGTCAGGCTGTGATGGCTCCTTCTTAACGTGACCTCTGACTATCTCACACATGTGAGATGTAAGCCGTTCAACCCTCTGTTGTGTGAAATCCTGGTTATCCTGTTTTGGGGACCAGGTCGTGTACGTAGTACATGTAGACGAGGTCACCAGCAGTTGCGCCCACTTCCTCATCAGACAACTGACCGGCTCGGACAGCGATTTGACTGTAGGGGTTGAGAGAGAGAGAGTGAAGTCGACAGCTAAGCGCATAATCCTCACTATAAACAAGCTGACGCGCTTGAAACTATCACTGTGCCCTAAAAGCAATGGCTTGGAAGGTTGCCAACTGACGTGATAACTCGGACCGCGTGGACAGCCAGATGTGTGTTTTGTGTGGAGTGTTAGACTGGCGGACTGAGAGTCAGGGTGCGATGGCACCTTCTTAATGTGGCCTTCATGGCAATCCAACTCCGTGGGATCCGAGGCAGGTGTGGTGGTACGCCCAGGGGCAGCTCCGGCTGCGCCAGCCAACTGCGTCCTCTCCCACCTCCGGTTTTCTTGACTCTGTCGTATACCGGGTTCAGGTGGGGGAGGAGGAGAAAGTGCGGTAGCTGCTACTTACACTTAAAATTAATTCACGCACAAGTCAACGTCCCTGCACCAACCTTACGTGGAGCATACGGTGGACATCGTCGAAATCGACGGTCGAACAATCGTGTGTGTGTGTTATGTGAGAAGTATACATAGGGAAAGAAGGATAAGATGCAGTGTTTTAGGTGGCAGTGAGCGTTTGGTTCTGCCGTTCTAGGGGAAGAAGAGCACAGAGATGGTGCGGGGGAATGCATGCAGTTAAGCAACCGTTGACCATGCTAAGCGCGGAGCCTGTACGAGATTCGTTTGTGCGCACAAGACCGGCTACTTCAACCTTTATGAGAGTCGCTTCTACTGATGCTAGTAGGCATTGACCCAGTGGCTTCAGATAGTGCGGTGGAACCTTATGTATTACACAGAAAGCTTCACTGGGATCCAGACTATCCCCGGAGTCAACAATATGTGCAAGGATGGTGCTGTTTATGCTCTTGAGTTGCCCATTTCTCAGCCATGCTAGGAGGTGTTCTCTTATTCTTTTGCATAGGCATCGACTCGTGCGACCACTATAACCTGTTCCATGGGAGCAAGTAAATGAGTATATGCACATGTAGGTGGTCTGCGTCGGCAAACTATCCTTACCTTCGCCTCGGGAAAGAGGGTTTGGTTGAGAACAATATCTGAAGTCAAAGCTGCTGGAAAGGTTTGTGTGACGGCTTGGTTAAGGCGCCTTTTCAGTAGTTCACTAGCCACTTCCCCTTAAAATGGAACTTTGAGGAATGGCGTTTACGTTTCCTTAGTAGGCCTGGCAGGTTTCACTGGTCTTGCGACAATATGCTTTGTAATAAACCGGTAAGGGTACCCCTTCTCTCGAAGTACGTTCTGGATCATCACAAGCCCCTCTTCAATACTATCTACCACGCAATTTTTTCCAGCCATTTGCACTAAGCAGCGGACTAAATTGCGTTTCTGTAGGAGAGGTAAGAAACGGCCAAAGTTCGTATATTGACCAGGTTATCTTTCAATAAATACTCCTCTGGATGCTGTCGAAGGGTTTTCTGCGTAGAAGAACGTCTAAGGAAGGGAGTGAACCTGTTCTTTCCATCTTCAATGTGAACTCGATCGACAAATGTGCTTGGTTTGAAAGTTCGTATCCATTTCTTTCTTCTGTGACAATTGCAGAGATATCGTGGACGTATCAGCCATAGTGTCGTAGCTTATTGATCTGTTTCCTAAGCTGAACATTTTCAATATTTCCCATGAAAACATCAGCTAAGAGTGGTTCAAGTGGCGAGCCCATAGCAGCGCCGTTTTATTTTCCTGAATAACTGGTTGTCAAAAAGGAACTGCACATCTAATGTGCATCTTAGTTAAAATTCTTTCAGTGAATTTGTCGGTATTACTGTTTCTTGCTCACTGGTCAATGGGACTTCACACAGGTAATTTACAGTCTCAGTGACAGGGATTATTGTAAAAATTGATGAGACATCCGAAGATAGTATTCTCATGCCATTTAAGTTAAGGTCTTTGACATCTTCAATAAATTCGAAATTATATCGGTAGCTACATGGCACTAGCTGAGGTTGTACAGGTCCTAGATTCTCTATTCACCACTGTGTTATCTCATGCTAAGGAGAGTTTCGCGTGTCCAAACTCGGACGAAGCCTTCCTTGTAGATCTTCAAGGATCTGTGTGCGTACTGACCTGTGGCGTTTGAGGTCACGGTCACTTAGAAAACTATCTGCATGGAGTCTTCTTAAGCCGTCAGTCAATTGTGCCTCTACTTCTTTGGTGCAATCCTTTTCTTTATGTACTCCCCTGAATTTATTCTGGTCGGATAGTATGAAGTGCATCTTCGTCTCATAGTCTGATCTGTTCATTATAACGGTGCCTGGTCATTTATCAGGTTTGATTATCAATATATCTCGGCTCGCATGAAACTGTTTTAACTTCACTACGTATTCTCTTCCTAGCAATTTCCTTATTTTTGGTCTCCTGTTCCAGAATGACAACGCGTTCGATTGCTTTCCACTTGGTTCTCAGCGTATCTCCTCAGGGTTTCCGTGTATGACTACGCCTGAGCGCTCTCCAGTAGTGATGTGGGCATTTATCTCTTTCTGCACGTTTGGTGTTGAAACGCAGGTGCACATTGAGTGCTTTTACCAGCGTGGGCCCTTTGGACTGTTTTAAAGTTACAAAAATGCCCGTTAAAAGACTCAAAGTTCTCTATAACTTTACTGGCCTTAAAAAAGTTATCGAAAGCAGCACGTAGGCTGGCCAAATCGTCTATTGAATCTTTTCATGGGGATTTTCACATGTGCATGGGATCACTTCGTTAGATATCTGAAACCGGTATTTACTGGATTCAAGTCCAGTAAATATATTGCCGATCACACAGCTGATAACGCATACATACGTTCGGGCATTTAAACGCAAGTTCATGAATTGGAGTCTACGAACGAAAAGTTTGAGACCAAAAGGACATGAAGAACCATTGGGGTACTTTTATGAAATGCTTTGATCCCCCTAAGGCAGATAAACAAAATCTTGCACTGTACTGGCCTAAAGAGACGTTATCGAAAGCAGCGCTTATGTTCGCCAAGTAATCTTCTGAAATTTCACCTAAGCAACCAGATCAAGAAGCTAAGGCACTACGGCTGATACGTCCACGACATCGCTGCAATTTTCACAGAAGAAAGAAATGGATACGAACTTTCAAACCAAGCACATTTGTCGATCGAGTTCATATTGAAGGTGGGAAGAACAGGTTCACTCCCTTCCTTAGACGTTCTTCTACGCAGAAGACCCGACGACAGCATCCAGAGGAGTATTTATTGAAAGATAACCTGGTCAGGGCAATATACGAACTTTGGCCGTTTCTTAGCTCTCCTACAGAAACGCATTTTAAGTCCGCTGCTTAGTGCAAATGGCTGGAAAAAGATTGCGCGGCAGATAGTATTGAAGAGGGTCTTGTGATGATCCAGAACATGCTTCGAGAGAAGTACCCTTACCGGTTTTATTACAGAGCATATTGTCGCAAGACCAGTGAAACCTGCCAGGGCCTACTAAGGAAAAGTAAACTCCATTCCTCAAAGTGCTATTTTAAGGGGAAGTGGCTAGTGAACTACTGAAAAGGCGCCTTAACCAAGCCGTTACCCAAACCTTTCCAGCAGCTTGACTTCAGATATTGTTCTAAACCAACCCTCTTTCCCGAGGCGAAGGTAAGGATAGGTTGCCGACGCAGACCACCTCCATGTGCACTGAAGCCACTGGGTCAATGCCTACTAGCATCAGTAGAAGCGACTCCCATAAAAATTAAAGTAACCGGTCTTGTGCGCACAAAAGAATCTCGTACAAGCTCCGCGCTTAGCATGGTCAACGGTTGCTTAACTGCATGCATTCCCCCGCACCATCTCTGTCCTCTTCTTCCCCTAGAACGGCAGAACCAAACGCTCACTGCCACCTAAAACACTGCATCTTATCCTTCTTTCCATATGCATACCTCTCACATAACGCACACACACACACAAACGGACGAACATGGTCGATTTCATGTGTTCTACTACGCTCCAACGTTTCCCTATAACTGTACTGGTCTTAAGATTAGTTATTGAAAGCAGCTCGTATGAACGTCAAATCGTCTTTTGAATCTTTAAAGGGAAATTTTTCGCAATTTTACTTGCAATTGTATAAGCTCAGTTGTGTCTGCCGGAGCATGGAATCACGGCAACCACACATAAAAATTGTCCAGTTTCCGTTTAGGTGCAGGGCCTCTCCAGTGCTATAGTATCCTCACGATATGACATCTTAGTGAAAAAGGAAGTTTTCTCGAAAGGCCGTCATCGCAAGCAGACAAAATTTCGGTCCACGCAGTTCAAACATAACCACTTCTTCTTGCCAATGCAACACAGTAGATGCATCAGATTAATAGAGTTATTTCAGACAAAAATAAATATGTTTGTAAACTTCAGCATGTGCTCGGCATTTATTCACATGAAATAGACATCTTTCAGGGGTTAATGGGTTAATTTCTTCTTACGGTGATTCCAATAAATTGCTCTCCTTATGGTTTTAAAAACATACCACGTGTTTAAAAACGATCTGCCCATCCAGGAGGCCGACGTGGACACCGCTGTAGACACCAAAGTCCAGAAGCTAAAGTCAGTCGCGATGGAGGAGCAGGCGGAAATGGCTGCTGAAGAGACTGTTTGCGTGAGCGCCGCCCAGAAGACCATCATCTCTAACTAGGCCGCAGAGGAGGTTAAACAGGTGCATAAATGTGCCCACCTATGTAGTGACTGTTTAAATTAATGATACTTTAGCTCATTTGACGGTATTTTGCAGGAACATTCAGTATGCTCGCCGTAAAGTAAAGATCATCTACTATTGTATAGGAACAATTTAGCAAACTTTGCATGAGCTATAGACTGGAAATTGCTTATATTAAATCTGGCTGCTTAATGTGAGCATAGACGTATTTATTTTTTGCATGTTTCTCCAACAGTCGGACAGCACGCGCTCAATTGTATTGGCTTTCAAAACCATGTTTTCTGTGAATCATATTCAAGAAAAGGAACCTTGTTTTTTTAATTTCCTCAGAAATTAAACATAAAGTTCGATTAAATGAGTTTATTTGAAAGTTTGCTGGTGTAGACTGAAAGTTGATATGAATATTTGGGCCGACTTCTCTCAGCCAAAGCGAGATAACCGCGTAATATTAATTAACCTACCAACCGGCAGCGAGTAGAATATTTAGAGTTTATAGGTGGAATTATACTCGGAGCATACTCATAGCTAGTACCTGTGCTGTGAGTATGGTTCCTAAATTGGAACCTTAGCCCTGTAATTCCAGTAGATAGACACTAAAAAGTTTCTAAATAATATTTCCGGCCCAGCCCAAGTCGCCTGTAGCATGCGTAGACAGAATGTTTAGCGACACTGGTCGCTGCGCCCAATATCGCCTCCATTCGTCATCACTCTGACGTGCCTTCGGGCCAACGATGTTCGAATAACATAATAGTTGTTCGACTAGTTCACTGAAGATGGGGCCTCTTTAGTGAATATATCTCATAATATTTTGGTCCAATGGTGAGAAGGTCTGTTACGTTGCGCCAATCTCACTAAATATCTGTCAATGGATAGAGGGGCGAGGACTTTCTTAAAATGCAGACAAGATGTATTTAATGCAAGCAACAAGTTAAACAATTATTATCTGTATTAGCTAGAAACTTCTTCTGACCTCTGCTGTGGAATGATTTAAAAATACCCAGCCAATCAAAACATTTCAAACCCAAGGCATATCTGAAAAAGCATGCAGGGGACAAATATACACAATGCCCTAAGTCCAGGAACCACACAATTGAGATAGACATCTTTAGGGGAACCTATATCTATCTTATATGCACTGGGGGTAGATATATATAATTAAAGGTTTAGACAGATTCAAATAATTCATAATACCCAACTCTGTACAACGCGGTTGCCCCGGTAAGATTCTAAACCATGACGCTAAGGGGAAGGCTTTAGTACAGCCAATACTACAGCCATCTGAGTAACGATAACCCACCGGTAGTACTGGGTTAAATCACAATTGGTTCAAGTTATCCGGTACCGTCAAAAGCTCTAATTACTTAAATGCGCCTGGTAGTCGTCTGATGTATTCTAGACTTTTTGCTTAGAAAATCCTGCTCGGTGATTTAGCTTACTATATCATGATTGGTGGATTTCTGACCTTGTAGTAAGCTGGGTGGGTAACTTGATCCGACAGTTCGACCATCATAGTCCGACGATGTCCACCGTTTGCTCCACACCATGGTGGTGCTGGGACGGTGACTTGCACGTGAACTAGTTTTAAGTGATAGTAGCCTTGCGCTGCAGCTACCGCACTCTCTCCTCCTCCCCACCTGAGCCCGGTGTCAAGACAGAGTCAAGAAGACCGGAGTGGGAGAGGACGCAGGTGGCTGGCTCATCCGGAGCCGCCCCTGGGCGTGCCACCACACACCCACATGTTCGGCATTTGTTATGGGAGCGCAACCCGAATAACGCCTGCCGTGCCCTGATGTGGCCCCCGTGTTGGGCCAATGCATCTATCACGTGGCCCGTTTAGGGGGCACAATCGTAACTTGATCCCAAACCGGATTTGATCGTCGGAGGTAAGTATTGTACCGCACCTCACAGTATTTATAGGTGGTAACATTACGGGTAATATGGCATTCTTAAGGATTCTAATTTGCGTGGAGGAGGGGCCGGGTTAGGGGTGAAGATCCTCAGTCATCAAGCTGCTTGATGAAGAGGGCGGTCTTTCACGCTTGTCGATCATCCTTTGCCTGTACACCGCTTCCGTGGTGGACGGGGGGGAGGGCAGATGATTGCTTGTTCTCTTTCTGGTCGGGGGCCGGCGTTCGCACGTTGGCAGTAGTCATCAGTACCCCCATCGACCGAAGCTGCCGTCCCAGGCTGATAATCTTGGTTGTGATAGCACCTACGTGTGTATTGGCACCTGCCGGATAAATGGTTGAGCTGGCCGAGGTGATAACTGTTCCTTCGTCGGGTCTGAGTTGTGTTGCGATTGCGTGCGTGCCCACCATGGACTCACCAATGTTCGGATGCACGTTAGGCCCATGTTCAGGTTGGCTTTTTTGATCATTGAGCTGCGTCCGGAGGGCTTGGAAGGCCGTAGGAAGCGTCAGACAACGACTGATGGAGGATGAACCCTTGTGCCAGGCCTTGATTGTTTCCCTTGCCACGCAGTCACTTCCCCGAACCAGAATTTCGGCATTCTGGAAGGCGAACGTGTTTCCAGAATCTGCGCAGTGTTCCGCCACCAAAGACAATGGCTCCATTCTTCTTATTGCCCTCATGTGTTCTCCAACTCGGGTTTGTAGCCATTTACCGGTCTCTCCAATGTAGTTGACTGCGCAGAAATTGCATTGAAGTCGGTAGATGACGTTTGTTGTTTCACCTCGGGGCAGGGCAGCCTTAAATCTCATAACCAGATGTCGAATGGTTGACTCCGGCTTGTGAGCGATGCCGATCCCCATCAGTCTTAGGAGGCGGGAGACCATCTCCGAAATACCGTCAATGTATGGCAACGCTCGCTATATCTTTGGCTAGTTCGATCACTGGCCTTCGGTTTTGCCTGCACTGTCTGCTGCGTTCGATGAAGTTGCGGGGATACCCATTGGCCATGAAGAGGCGTTGGAGGCATCGAAGTTCTGCCTTTATTTTGGCTGTCTCGCTGCAGTGTGCTTCAGCCCTCTTGTATAGTGTTCGAACAGAACTGCGTTTTTGGCATAACGGGTCTTTGCTATGGTAGCTCCGGATTTGGCGGGGACTGGTGGCCTTCCTATACACCGTCGTTTTAAGGTCCACACTGGGTTTTAAATGAACGAGAACATCTAGGAGTGGCAGCTGTTTGTTGACATCCACCTCCATTGTAAACTGGATGTCAGGGAAAACAGAGTTCAGGCTGTCATGAAATTCATTGACCATTTCCTGCTCAATGATGACAAAGGTATCGTCAACATACCGAGTCCAGAATTTATGTTTGTAGTTTGTGAAAACCAGGGTCTCTACTTTTTGGAGTACAGCCTCTGCGATGAAGACTCGGAGTGGCGATCCTATTGGCGTCCCCTTGACCTGCTCGTACGTTGTTCCATCGAAAGTGAAGTACGTCTTCAAGCAGAATTTTTAGAGCTGGATGAGATGTCTCCGTTTCACCATCCTGTCCGTCTCGTTGTTCTTGCTCTCGAGCAGTTCGTTGACCGTTTCGATTGCCAGGCCTTGTGGGATCGAGTTGAAGAGAGAGGTGACATCGAATGACACCATCACCTCGTCTGCAGTAATTTGCACTCCCTGGAGCTGCTCCAGGAATTGATTTGCTGAACAGATCGTCGTGGTCACGTCTGAGGTGAGCGACCGCATCTTTCGGAAAAGCCATTTCGCCAGCTGAAGGGTTGGTGCACCGCGCAATGACACGATTGGCTGGAGGGGAATACCAGCCTTGTGTACTTTCGGTAGTCCGTAGAAGCTTGCTGTGCTCGCGTCTATTGGTTTAATGGCCAGTCGTACCGACTTAGTAATTGCCTTGTTCTTTTGCATGTCGGTGAGTGTCTTGTCGAGTTCCGTTACAAGTTTCTTCATCGGCTCATCGTCACATGGCAGGTACGCCTGTCGGTCCTCCAGTAAGGCGTTCGCCTTCTGGATGTAGTCGGTCTTATTCAACACTATTGTGGAACGCCCTTTGTCGGCTGGCAAAACCACGATGCTGGTGTCAGCCCTCAGTGTCTTTAGAGCACTCTGTTTCGCTCTGGAAATGATTGCGCGTGGTTTGTGTGCCATCACCAAAGAGGTTATCTGCTGCCGAATAAGGTGCTTTGTTTCGTCGGATTCCCCGGTTTGTTTGAGAATCGACTCGACAGTTGCCACGAGATTGACCGGATTGGCGTCTGCGATGTTAAAGCAAGCTTCATCACTCAACACCTTCAATTGTGCAGGCGACAACTGTTTCGATGACATATTGTGCACCAGAACTTCGTTCTCTTCTTGAGATGAATGGGTTATATTTCGAAGCTTATCCGCCAGCTCCGCACCTCTCGTTGCTCGTAGCTCTCTGGCCCGTTTATCAATCACCTGCTTCAGCGGCCTGACTATGTCCTCGCCGATTAGTTCAACGAACTGTGTAACCGCTTGGCTTAATACCTATTGTATTTGCGCAGTCGAAGATGGCAGTCCTGGAGGAGCGCCCGAATCATTCTTCTGCTATGGTGTGTCACCCACCGTTTCGCCAGACTTGTGTTCACCGGTGGCTTGTAAGACAAGCTTTTCATGGCGCGGGCTTTTGCAATTGAGCCGCCATCTTGTCTGCTCTCCATTTGCATGTGAATCCTCTTATTTTTACGTCGATTGGCCTAGTTCACCATTTATATACTTTATTTTAACCCTATTTGTTTATTCGAACCACAAAAATGAGGTCATCAGTGCACGAAGCTGGCACCATTTGGAAGGAAGTCCAAATTGATCAATATTTTGATACGCATTCAAGGGCGATTCTTCACGGTGAATGGAGGATTTTTTTGCTGAAATTTTTGGAATTTTACTTTCAAAATAAAGCGTATCTCTCTGTCTCTCTCTCTCTTCGGAAGCACGCGATTGTTAAGGCATCTGTGGAGGAATTGAATCTGCGCGTACGTTGAAGACAGACGAAGGGCAAATATTTCCCAACGTCGTGCTGACTCAAGCGCTTCGTGCCCGAAAATATTGCTAATAGAAGCGAAGATGCACGTTCCCGGAAATAAATTAGACGAAGAGGCGATCACGGGAACTATGTTTATATTGTCCTGACGTTTCAAAATCAAACAGGATTTCATCGTCGGATGTAAGTATTGTACCACGCCTCACAGTATTTATAGGTGGTAACATTACGGGTAATATGGCATTCTTAAGGATTTTAATTTGCGCGGAGGAGGGGCCGGGTTGGGGGTGGAGATCCTCAGTCATCATGCTGCTTGATGAAGAGGGCGGTCTTTCACACTTGGCGATCATCCTTTACCTGTACACTGGGGTCCGTGGTGGACGGGGGGAGGGCAGATAATGGCTTGTTCTCTTTCTCGTCGGGGGCCGGCGTTCGCACGTTGGCAGTAGTCATCTGTACCCCCATCTACCGAAGCTGCCGTTCCAGGCTGTTAATCTTGGTTGTGCTAGCACCTCCGTGTGTATAAGTGGATGAGCTGACCGAGGCGATAAATGTTCCTTCGTCGGGCCTGAGTTGTGTTGCGATTGCGTGCCTGTCCACCATGAACTCACCAATGTTTGGATGCACCTAAGACCCATGTTTCACGTTGGCTTTTTTGATCATTGAGCTGCGTCCGGAGGGCTTGGAAGGCCGTAGGAAGCGTCAGACAACGACCGATGGAGGATGATCCCATGTGCCAGGCCTCAATTGTTTCCCTTGCCACGCGGTCACTTCCCCGACCCAGAATTTCGGCATTCTGGAAGGCGAACGTGTTTCCAGAATCTGCGCAGTGTTCCGCCATCAAAGACAAGAGGGCTGAAACACACTGCAGCGAGACAGCCAAAAGAAAGGCAGAACTTCGATACCTCCAACGCCTCTTCATGGCCAATTTGTATCCCTACAACTTCATCGAACGCAGCAGACAGTGCAGGCAAAACCGAAGGCCAGCGACCGAACAGCCAAAGATATGGCGAGCGTTGTCATACATTGACGGTGTTTTGGAAGTGGTCTCCCTCCTCCTAAGACCGATGGGGATCGGCATCGCCCACCGACCGGAGTCAACCATTCGACATCTGGTTATGATGCCTACGGCCACCCTGCCCCGAGGTGAAACAATAAAACGTCATCTACCGGCTTCAATGCCATTTCTGCGAAGTCAACTACATTGGAGAGACCGGGAAACGGCTACAAACCTGAGTCGGAGAACACATGAGGGCAATAAGAAGAATGGACACATTATCTTTGGTGGCGGAACACTGCGCAGACTCTGGACACACGTTCACCTTCCAGAATGCCAAAATTCTGGGTCTCGGAAGTCACCACGTCTGAGCTCAAGTGCACAACAGAAGATACATTTTCCTGAAGCAGATCAATGAGCCACACACTATATATACATGGGACAGCTATCGTAACAGGATTCATGGCCCCCCAACCCCCCATGGCGTCAGTCTGTCGATGTAACCTCTGTGCCCCTTAAATCCTCCAGCGTGTCCATCCCAACTCTCACTTCTCATTTCGTCTGACGATGGGGTAGTGTAACCAGCTTGAAAATTCACGAGTTAACCTCGATTATCCGACAAGCCTTCTTTCTTCATTTATCATCTCGGAATGCATACTACCTCAACTATTCAACATATTTTTGGGCGTCAAACGCTTACTGTAACCAGACGTTGGGAGAAGTTCTCACAGAGGGAGGTGGCAACACTTGAACAGCTGAGTTTTTTCCATCACTGTCGTGAGCATGGCATCCTTCCAAAGTCTCTTAGCTTTAAACCCACACTGTCCAATGAGGCTGGCAGATTGCTCGCTCGCAAATACAGATTTCGTGTTTTGAGTGCAATTATATCTGACGTCCACAATCGTCTTCGTCGATTTGAAGCAATTATCTCTGACATTAGGTTCCAGTGCGTTTCATCGCTACCTGAAGATGTTTTCGAAAACGTACTGCAGCGCATAAATGCCACCACCAAAGCTTCGCGTATGAAGAAGCGAGCCGATCTTCAAGAGAAGCTTCAAGCTCTTCTCCGTCCCATCAACGACAGTTCTATGTCTACAAAGAGTTATGAACCTTTCGAAAAGGAGTCTCACCCCCACCGAAGCAAGCCTGCTGTCGAAAGGCATAAAATTTAGTCATACGGACGCTACGCCTACGAGCTTCTTAGCCGGCCTCCTACTTACCTCATCCATCCCCGAGGACATGCGTGCTGATATACGCAGCTGTGCTACCGGCCTCCTCCGAAAAAGAAAACAACAGAAAACCTTGCCAATGGAAGAAGAAAGGGGATGACGCTCCCTGAGGTTGGACGACAGTATCGTCGTTGTAGCTGCTGACAAAGGCGGTGCAACCGTTATCATGGACACGATTGACTATGTCAATAAGGCCAATCAAGCCTTTGATGAAAGGGTGGCCTTCATATTCATTGCTGAGGATAAAACAAAAAAAAACAGGCTGCATCTGTAAATAAGAAGGTGAATGAGCTCATTAGACTGAAGCTTATAAGCCCCGCGGACTCTAAATGTCTAACTCTCAATGATCCACGCATCGCTCGTGCCTATGGTCTTCCAAAGATTCACAAAGCGGACGCACCATTGAGGATGATAGTGCCACTCATTGGGTCACCTACTTATAGCCTTGCCAAGTGGTTATACAAACACCTAAAGCACCTAGGTAATGGTTCACAGTACAGCATCAGCAACTCGCATGCCTTTCTTCAAAGAATTCAAGGCCTTAATGTAAGTCCGGATGAATGAATCCTATCGTTTGATGTGATTGCTTTATTTGCCTCAATACCACATAACCTGGCAATTGAGAGCGTAGCTCGACGTCTAGAAGAAACGCCAATAGACATTCCAACGCAGCACGTTTTAGACATGCTCTGGCTCTGCCTTAAGAATTATTGTCAATTCGATGGTCATGGGTACTCCAATGGGTTCACCGATATCGAGGCTACTTGCCGAGCTAGTCTTACAACGTCTAGAAGAAGCTGTGGTTCAAAACCTTAGACCGAAAATATGGCTTCTCGACGTCGATAATACCTTCGGGGTCATCAACGACTGCGAAGTGGAACGGCTGCATGAGAGTTTTGATGGTACCTTCCCTGCTATACAATTCACTCGCGACGGAGCAACAGGCGACATCCTCCCGTTTCAAGACGTCACGGTGCATAGATTGAGTGATGGCAAGCTTGCAACCAGCGTCCACAGAATAGACTCCAATGCTGAAAAAATCCTCAACTATGGGAGCAATCATCCTGCTGTCCACAAATGAAGCTGCGTTCGAGCTCTTTTTCACCACTTATTCCGGTACTGTAATATATATATATATATATATATATATATATATATATATATATATATATATATATATATGTATATATATATATATATATATGCAGAATAACATGACCGACAAAGACAAGGGAGACGGGAATGGCCATTTCTGGCTTATTAGCCGTCATCAGCAAGCCATACCCAACCCCAGGCACTACGGCGCCCGAGCCTCCAACTCGCGACCTTGTTGGGCAGAAGTCCAACGCTCTACACACTGTGCCACGAGCTCGTTGTCTTGCCGGTTTCAATCAGGGAATATTGACAATGGTAATGGGGCGCTCCCTTGTCTTTGTGGGTCATGTTATTCTGCCTATATACTTAGCTGCCTTACGGCTACTGGCGGGGCTTGAGAGTTAGCCCCAAGGCACAACGGGACGAGTGAGTCCTGTAACCGATCGGTGAGTGCCCCATTACCATATACATATATATATGCGCATATTTCTGTTTGAATAAATACCCGATCTGCAGCGACAGAGAATGACAGGTTGTGAGGAACTGATGAACTTCGGTTCGATGAAGTGCTTATGACCCATCTGCTAGACACAGTGTGTGGACTGTCTGCACCGTACTCGAGTGCATGTTTGTGTTTCCAGTCCCAGCAGGTAGTTAGGGTTATGATTGGCTGAATGAAGGCAGAATAAGCCCGAAACAGACTGTAGCAACCTACCCATATTCTCTGTCGTATCTCCTCTTTGCAGTATAAATATTGAAATACGGGCAAACTGGGAAATCCGTCGCAATCCACATACACGAACATCAGTTAGCTTTTAGAAGACGAGACTACCTATACCAGGTTGCCATGCCCACACTGGACACTGGGCATAAATTCGTATGGGAGAGCACTTGGATTCTGGGCATCTGCCAAATCGGAAAAGGTCACGAATTCCTGGAACAAATGCACTCAGATGAGGCATGCATTAATCGGTTAATCGATTTAGATGCTACAAAATATACTCAAGGACAAATTCAAATGCGCACGGCCAATCGTGATGGGATGACAAACTACATTTAACGCGTATTGGCGCAAACATCGCCGAACCGTAGAACTTCCGGTTAGACACAGTTAATTAGTTAACTGTTCCCTTACACATCGCAAAGTCTAACGACGAGCTGAGGTACCAGTTTCGAAAATTTAAGCATAATAGTTCGTATTTTCCCAAAGAATTTCATCTCTTCTAATATATATAGATGGAAGCACATTAGCCTGTTGCCAATTAAAACGCCTTTGTTTTTGTTACTCCAATGCTTATAATAGGTTGGCTTTGTCCGTTTAAGCTTGCAGGATTCTTTGTTTTTCGTCTATAGTTCTTGTTTTATCATCGCGAGAGGGATTTGGTTGGCATTGCTCCTAGCTGGGCTGGTTGCACCTGATTGCCTTGCCTTGGCTTATGTGTTGGGGGCGGCTGTTGGTGTTCTACCAGGTGCGCGTTCGGTCGGGCTTGGTTAGGCCAATGTTTCTGCTAGGGTGTCGGATTTTTGGAACAGGTTACTGCTTACGGGTGCACTTGATGCAGCTTCCGCTTGTTTGGCCCCTATGACATAAAGTAATACATTTGATCTCGCTCGTTTGCGCGGTAGGTGAGAGGGGATCTAGGTGTGGCGAAGACGCTTGGGGTCTTCTTTGCTTACATGTTGGGTTAGATGCCTTTTTCCTAGCAGATGGCTCCTCGCTGTGCTGTGCAGTCATGCGTTCGGCCATATTCGGTTAGGCTCATGTGCCGGTGAGAATGTTGGGGCTTGGAAAAAGGGCATTGCATGCGGGTAGGGTTGATACAGCGGCCGTTTGGCATCCCACTGCGGCGTGTGGTTATACGGTTTGCTAGATAAGCTTGTTTTCCATGTTAAGCGGGGTGTTAGAGGTTGGGACAGCGTCTCCGTTTGAATGGGTTTTGGGAGGGGTTGCTAGGGAGGGCCTTCCTTAAAGTGGTTAGGCCTTGGATGGCTTGCGCGATGATCTTATCCACCCCCCCCGGCGCCCCCTTCCTTCTTTCTACTCCCTACTCTGGACATTATGCTCCATAACCAGATAACAGCTGCCTTTCCACAAGCTCAGTCACTTAGACCGGTGATGTCCTGCTAACATTCACCTTACATCTTTCTCTGAATGCTTTCTGTCAAGTCCGGTCACAAGTTACTCTAGCTTCGCTACTGTTCTTAGTTTCGTGGGGTAATAGAGGTTTGGAACAGCATTTTGGTTTGTGTGTGCGTCTGGTGCAGTTGATAGAGGAAGTTTTCGCCTTGAGATGGTTGCGTATTACATGGTTTGTGGGATGCTTTTACTTATTCTTCTTTCCTCTCTTTTTTCCCCAATTTATTTTTTCACTTGATGACTTGTGTACGCGACTTATGTGTTTTAACCTGATTCAGTGGTTGGGAGTTGGGCTGCTTGTGAATTAAGGTTATTTGGGTTAGTTTTGCTTTAAAGGTTTGTGTTGGTGTCATGCTTTCTTGGAATTAGGGTTGATGATAGGATAAGTCTTACGTATACGATTAAAGTTAGCTGTGTGTTCACGGTTAGGCTTTCATGATTGCGATCTTCGGGTAAGGTACACTTTTATGATTGTGGTAATTTTAGACTTCAGTTTCAGTTTTGGTCTTCTGGTTTATTTCACCGCCAATGTCAGCGTTAGGGTTTGAGTTACCGTTTAAGGGTAAGATTAAGCTTACGGTAAGGCTTAAGGTTAGGGTTAAGCTTAGTGTTGGGATTGAGGTTAAGTTAAGGGTTAAGTAAGGGTTAGGTTTAGGTTTATTCTGAAGGATAGTGTTAGGATTGGGGTAAGGGCTAGGGTTAGGTTTAATGTTTGTTAGGGTTAGCACCAGGTTTAGAGTTAAGTTTAAGGTAAGAGTTAGGGTTAAGGTTTGGTTAAGGTTTAGTTTTAAGGTAAGTGTTACGGTTACCATTAGGGTTAAGGTAAGCTTAGAATAAGGGTAAAGTTTATGATTAAGGTAAGGTATAGGGTAAGGTTAAAGGTTAGCATAAGGATTAGCGTTAGGGTTGGTGTTAATGTTAGGGTTAGGTTTAGGTTTAAGTTTATGGCAAGGGTTAGGCTTAGAGTTAAGGTTAGAGTTAGGGTTTAGTTTAATGTTAGGGTTTGGGTTAGTTTTAGGATAAAGTTTAGGGTTTGGTTAAGTATAAGGATTACATTTAAGTCAATAGTTAGGTTTGAGGATAAGTTCCGGTATGGTTAGGGTTAGGTTCAGGGTAAATGTTATGTTTAAGGGTAAAGAATAAGGTTCGGTTTGTGGTTGAGGTTAGGTTTTCACTTGCGGTTACTTTAAGGTTAAAAGTTAGGGTAAACTTTATGGTTAGGTTTAGGGTTAAGGTAAGTTTTATGTTTTGTGTTTGGGTTAGGGATAGTTTTAGGATTAAGTTTAGGGTAAGGTTTAAATTTAAAGTAAGTTTTTGGGTTAGGGTTAGGATTACATTTATGTTAAGGTTTCGGTTTGAATATTATTTCCAGTTATGTTATTGGTTAGTTTTATGGTTAGGGTAATTGTTATGCTTAGGGTTAAGGTCAGGGTTAGGTTTGTGATTTTGGTTAGGTTTTCACTTGTGATTACGTCAGGGTTGATGTTATGGTTAGGGTTAGTTTAAGGGTTAAATTAAGGGTTTGGTTTATCTTTAATGTTTATTTTAGAGTTTGGGTTTAGTTTAGGGTTTGACTTATGTTATCGGTTATGCTGAGGAAAAGGTTTTAGTTTAGGGTAAGTTTTAAGGTTACGGTTAGGATTAAGTTTACAGTAAGGGTAAGGATCAACGATAAGTTAACGTTTAGGAATAGAGTTAATGTTAAGGGTAAGGGTTGATGTTAAGTTTGGGGTTAATGATGGGGTTAGGGTAAGAATTAAGGAATGGTTTGCCATTTCACTTTCAGGTACCTTTAAGTTTTAAGGGTTAGGTTTAAGTTAGTGTTCTTTGTTCTGGTTAACTTAACGATTAAGGTTTATAGTAACGGTTAGTTTTAGGGTTAATTTTAGGGTTAGTTGTAGGTTTATGTTCCGCTCAGGCTTCATAATCAAGTTGTTAATTGCTTTACGCATAGCTAGAGATCACAAAATCCCGGGTAAACTAACTTACAGGGTAAGAGTTGGGTTTTTTTTCATTGTGGTTTCGATTACGCTCAGGTTTTCTTTTTGATGTTGATTCTTAACTTGAGGGTCATTTTTATGATGAGACATACGGTGTTGTTTGTGCTCCATGGTTTAAGTGTACCTCTTGCGGATGAGATTAGGTTCGCGGTTAGGGCTAGGCTTAATCGAGAAAAAGGGTTTGTAAATGAGTTTACTACTGTGCTAGGTATACTTTACGTTTAAATCTAGTTTAAGGTTTAGGAGTTGGTTTGCTACTGTGGTTACGGTTGTGGTTAGGTTGACATATAGATCTAGCCTTCATTAAGGGTCGGTTTTATCCTTAGGAATAGGGTAAGTGTTGGCTTACTGGTTAAGCCTGGTTAACGGTTAGGTTAAGGGTTCGGGTTTGGGGTTAGTGTTATGGTTAGGGTAACTTTTAGTACGGTTAGGAGGGCTTACTGGTCTCCTTTTCAGTTGCTTACTTGTTTCGCCGTCCGTTCAGTTTAACTTCACTTATACCCAACGTCTGTAACTTTAGCTTGTTGGCCTTCCTTACGTCATTCACTGTCACTGCATGTTCATTTTTCACATAAATTTCATCTTCCTTTGTTCTTGTCTACTTTGGTCATCTTCCTATGGCCTCTTCTCCTCTTCCACCCAGCTGTTATTTCAGGGCTCTCTCAGTGCTCTCCAACCCATGGTCTCTTCTCCTCTTCCACCCAGCAGTTATTCCAGTGCTCTCCAACCTTCTATACACAGCAAACCGATACGTTGCTCTGCTTATTTCTTTCTCCTAACCTTCCTGCTTTCTTTTGTTTGTCTAAACTGTGCTTCCGGTTACGACGCTCACTAGGAGTTCTACCGTCCGGGCAACAGTGTTTCTGCAAGCAATGATACTTTCCCTTTATTTACGCATAAGTTACATCTTGGTCTCCGTTTTCCCATTTTACTTTCCCAGGTCCGTAATAACCCATGCAGCATCTCTGCTTATTGACAGGATTCGATGGTTCCTCCTGCTCTTCCTCGTACATTTTTCGTATATTTTGCTTTCAGTTTACTCCCATTTGCTATCCCTTACTTCCCGTACTGTTATCCTGTTTGCGAAGAATACGTTCACTTTCGGTAGGCGATGCCATACTCCATAGCAATACCCAACGGTTCGCTAGCGGTAAAAGCACAGTGTTGTTGTTCCGTTACTTTACAAAAATTTACATCAATTATCTCATAAACGAAGGATTGGGGAGAGAATACGAAGTCTTTTAATTGCGTTCCTTGCGTTACGGTGTTGAGTAAGGTTGCCTTCGTCACTGTCTTCATTGCCTTACAGCGTAGGTTTCCCTGCTGTGTCCGAATAATAGGTAATCAACGTCCATCGTGTCCATCAGAGATTTCTCTTCATTTTCTTTCGTGGATTTTGTTTTAAAGACATTTTCTCTTCTTCTCAAATGAAAGGTGTTCGCTATGTGGCCAACAAATGTAAACCAGGCACGATATAAATTGTCACATTTCAGTCCATACCAGAAACGGTACTTCGCCCAGACAGCCCTTCCTGACGCTGGACCCGTTTTGGAGAGCTTCCGTTCAAGAATGCTCCAATAACCTTCTATGGCATTGGTATGCATACGCGTCTGTGGGTTTACAAAGTTTTTACTGGGTTTACCTGGGAGATATTGACAGCCCTCCTCGGGCAACGGGCAGTAGGTTTCCATTCGTATATTACTATGAAAATGTCTTGAGCAACCCACTTTTTATCTCCGCCTTCAGTGCCAGCCACCTGCGGTTATTTACTTGTTCGAAGTGGGCCTTCTTTATACAGGTGTCACGTATTCCTAATACCCAATATTGTCGTCCTTTCCTGATTTTATTATTCTTGCGCTCTGTTATCATTGTTTCATCCACCTGTACTTACACTTTGCCACCTATTTAGTCTACGGTGCTCATCAGTGCATTGGTTGACACATTCCGGCAAATTACATACCATTGCATTGCTGTGTTGCGATGTAATCCTGCTAATGTTGCGCAGATCTTGGTTCACACGCCTTCTACGTACCGATAGACAATTTTCCTTATCTTTCCCCGTGTTCATCTTCTTCCTTCAAAAATGGTACCGGTTCTCAGGGTCTTCTTCCATCTGCAGCGATTGCATTTAAATAATTAGCCTTCGATATGTTCTACTGAGGCCTGCTAGGTAATATTGTATTTGCATACGCACTGCAGTTGCTTGAGAAGGAGTATCTTTTCCGGCACGTACTCCACAATCCGGTTGGAGTCAATTACATTCATTACTTCTTCTTCCGTTCCCGTTTTTTTCTGCGGTCCTCTCCTTCATTGTCTTCTTCTTTCTAGATTCCTAAAATGCCGTTAAAAATATTTAATTCATGATAGATTTACAGTAATGATTCTGCGTTTGAGGTTCTACTTGTCCTTTAATCATCCTTTATTTTTTCTTTGCATGAATTTATGTACCGCTTCTGCCACATAATTTGTCCATATTTTTTTCGTTTTCGTTTTACTTATATTCGCAAAGCACACACTTTTACATTCCCTTATCATTTATTCTACTTATGCTCCGAAAAGTTTCCTGCTCCTTTATTGGAAACCTTTACTTAGGTTACTACTTCCGTTACGCTTCCCTTCTTTTCGGTTTCCCATGCTATTCCACTCCCTATCCCCTAAACCTATATTAGATTGCTATGCATGGGAATTTAATTTTTACATACATTCTTATCGCGCTTCCTATTAATTTTTAACCATTTCCTGTGCTTCTGTTTGGTTCAGTTCGCATTTGCCTTCCCAGGTTACGATTTCAACTATTTTCATTTGCGCGCTTCCGGGTTCTTCCCTTCCTATTGGTTCCAACTTCCTCTGTTCAGGTTGCTGTAATTTTCTCCCAATGGGCACAGTCCTTTCATGCTCCTTCTACTCATTGGTGGATTTGTTTGCCTGTTTCGTATTCTATGAGCTGCCTTTACCTCATTTAAAGTTCATACTCACTTACCGATCGTTTACGGATCTCATTCATCCCGTTCTGCTTTGGGGATCACTATTGGGCACCGTCGTCAATCAACCATCCCAAACCCCAGGCGGTGCAACCCCGAGAATCGAATCCGTGACTTGTTGCTTAGAAGCTCAATGCTCTAACCCACATTCGGTTGCCCATCTTCGAAAGTATCAAACGAAATTCGAAAGTATTTAGGTGCAGTTTTATTCAGTTCAGTTGTATTAAGTGAAAGACGGTGCCCTGGATAATCCGATTTTCACGCTACAAAACAGCCCGGTTAGCCACTTCTCAGTTCAGTACTCTGAGAACGGTGCCCAAGTGTCTAGAACGCCTACATGTATTCGTCGCACGATCCTTACCTGACCTGGACGACGCAGGCATAGCCTGGGAACAGACAGCGATATGCAAATCCACGACAGCTGTATTTATATAAATTTTAACAGGAGGAATCCGTCGCCTATACTTTAAAAATTCCTCCAAAACCTGCATTACGAACTCCATCATCATCAGCCCAGTAGCCAGACAGGCGGCATGTCCTAACCGTTACCGCACATTTGCATCATGCATCGACCTGATTGGGAACTTGCGGATTCATCGCGCAGAGACTGGCAAACTAATGTCAGCTACCCAAGACTAGTTCCCGCCACAAATCTCCCCGGCCGTCAATGCCAAAGGACATTTAGTCATCGTATGAGCCTGTTCGTCCTTCTGCATCAGAATGAAAATCTGCCCTGAAATACCTCTTAATCACAGACCACCCCAAAAGCTTACATCCCCCAAGATCAAATACGAACCTCCGTCACAGTAGGCACCACACGAGCAAATTCTGCTTCTCTCAAGCAAGTGGAATCATGTTCCTGATGCATAGCCTGATGAGGGCCTGCATGACATATGAAGAGGGACTGCCACAGTTCTGCTATCTATCGCGTTCAATCCCATCACCAGATCCGGAATTCATTGGCTTCACTAGAGGTGGACTAGTATCGAGAGAGAGCAAGAGATAGATAGATGGAGAGAGAGAGAGAGAGCGAGCGAGATAGAGAGAGAGAGGGGCAGACTCCCACGTTGCGAGTTTTTTCCAATGCGAGTGTGTGCATGGCCACTTAGGAGATGTGGGCGCGCCTATTGACAGGTACTTAGTGTTCGTAGATGTGGATGGAGGCTAATTTTCCCGTTTGTCCAGAATATTCGGCATCACAGGCATCAAACGGGATCTAGTAGCCGACTTCTTTTTATTTTGATAGCCAACCGTATCCTTAGGGTGTACAAGCTGAGGGCGTAGGGTAGTCGTCAGTTTGTGCGCCAATTTTATTTGGTGATTCCGCAAGTGCCTTTCAACTAGTTTAAACACATTCCTAATAGCAGAATAGATTCTTCATGTATTTTTTGGGTGCCTCAAAAAAAGCTAGTTGCTTTTATTTGAACTCCTGTTGTTTCATTCATTGACGTACAAAATCCTTCGGGTAACCATTTAAGGAAAATAAAGCAAACAGGTAAGTTAGTTCGAAGCCATAGCTTCACTCGTCAGAGCAATGTGTTTTGCTTCGGTGCAGCAGAATGTTGATGGAACTCCTCTTGTGAGTTATTGGGATGTCGCTCTCATAGTTTAGAATTACTTCTATCTGCTGTCTCCCCATAGATTGGACAGCAGGGAAGAGCACGCCCATTCTGTTTTACCTCTGCAACTGCTCACATTGCGATGAACAGTCAGTTCAGTCTCCTTTATTCTTCGAATATTTCATTTTTTAATTAAAGGTTGTACGGTTTTGGAAATTAGGTTAAGAATGGTCTGTTCTATTCAATTTTTAAAAGACAGCAAATTATCCGCGCAAACCTTCAGGCCAACAATATGGCTCCGTTACGTAGACCATACCCTCGTTGTCCTAAAAAAACTGTCAAAGTGGGCTTTTGAAATTAAGCCACCATTTTATCCGCTTTTCATTTGCATGGAAAACTTCTTATGTGTACGTCGGTTTAACAATTTACCCATTATTTCCCAAATTTTAACCCTCTTTGTTTATTCGAATTACAATAATGAGGTCATCAGCGCACAACGCTAGTACCATTTTGAAGGAAGTCCACTTTTATCTTCATTTACAAACACATTCAAGGACTATTCATCCTGATGTCGATAGTTGTTGTCTTCGACCATTCGTTTGCGATCTTCCAATGATGTGAAGGGTGTTTGCCGAAACATATTCACGGTGAATGGAGGACATATTTGCTGAATCTTTTGCATTTTACTTTCAAAATAAAACGTACCACTCTCTCAATCTTTCTCTCTCTCTTTCTTAAACTGCATCACAACCTTAATTCACACAAGAAGAAGCAACGGGAGACATCCTCCTGTACCTTGACGTCAATGTGCAAAGACTGAATGATGAAAAATCACACAACCAGTGTTTGCAGAAAAGACTACAGGGCTGAACATATACTCAGCTATGGGAGCAAACATCTTGTGGCCCACAAAGGGAGCTGTGTTTAACCTCTTTTTCACCATGCCTTTCGATACTGTAGCAATGAGTATCTACTTAAAGGGATTTAGTTGCCCTCTATCAAAGGGATTTCAGAAGCGATCGCCCGATAATTAAATCGGTTTGGCACCTGCATCGCCCACAAGATGGCATCCTCTTTACGCACAGCATTATCCCGAGTAAAGTTGCCATACCCAAAGAACAGCAAACTAAAGTCATTTAACATATCCCATGCAAAAAACTGTCGTTGCATTTATATTGGTACCAGGGGTTGACGAATTAGGACTCGCATTAACGAACACAAATCGCCTATCCACCGACGTGACCCCTTATCTCTTGTCTTGGCGCATGCCCTTGATTGTGACCAGCGTTTCAATTGGGAAGGTACTGAATTGGTCGCCATGGTCAACATTAAGCGGGCACGCGAATTCCTCAAGGCTTGGTATTCAAATAAATAAATAGGTTTATCGATAGGGCAATTCTTGAGCACCGTCAAATGCGGACAGCACCAACCGCCACTTTGACCTAGATGTCTTGTAGGAGGGTCTCCGATCCCGGTGCAACGACTGGTGCCAACCTTAAAAAAACAGCTGCTAATGTAGGCCCGGAGATGCCGACACGCCACTCCCGCCTCCCCCGCGACATCGCGAGTCACAACTAAGACTCAGCTGACCTCGACTCACCTCCAACAGCCATAAAAACACAACGCATCCCACCCCTCGCGAGGTCGTCAGCCTATCTCTCTGCCTCTCTGTATGGCAATCCCACCTCTCATTTTCATTTCGTCTGACAACGGGGTGGTTAATGAGGAAAACGCTCTTTTCCAACGAGCTCTCTTCTTTCATTTTATCCCCTCGGAATGCATTCTACCCGTAGCCGATGCTTACCTGCTTGAGGAGCTTGAAAAGATTGCTACACGGTTGGATATCCTGATCATAGGTGACTTCAATGCACCTCACAGCGGTTGGAGCTCCGCCTGCGCACGTAGTTCTGATCTAGCCTTTGACGGTCGCCTTCTGAGCACGACTCTAAAACTACTTCTCACACAGCATGTCACTTTTCCAACAAGGGTGTGCAAAGGACAACAGGCCAATTGCCTGGACCTAGTTCTCACGAAGTCGCAGGACGGCATGGACGAAGTGTCATGTCTACCGCCGCTAGGTAAAAGTGACCACATGGTACTGCGATGGGAGTACTCACTATTTTCTATACCAGAAATACCCACAACAGTCAGAAGGAATATATGGCAAGTAATTTCGGTGGAATGAGGGCCGAAATTACGCACACTCAGGGGGAACCTTTATTTTTTGGTAACATAACCAAGGACGGGGAAATGTTCCGGGACATACTGCACAGGCTCATCGAAAATCACTGTCCGATTTTGAGAAAACGTTTAACCAACAGACCGCGATGGCTTACGCAGGCCTTAAAAATCGAAGTTAACAAAAAGCAGAGATTGTGGAAAAAATTGCGTACGGACGGAGCTCCTGTATCTCTAAATGCGTTCAAAAGGCAGAGAAATCGGGTTAAGGGCCTTATTGTTAGGAGAAGACAGGATTTCGAAGTGGAACTGCTGAAAAAGGCCACCGTGAACCCGACACTGTTTTACAGTTACCTCAGGCAGAATACACCGAACAAGGATCCGATACCCCTGCTGAGGACCACCACCTGCTGAAGACGATGCGAAGGATGATCATCTTTCGCAATTTTTCCGGTCTGTTTTCACAAAGGAAACGAGATACGATTACCCTACCGATGGCTTCGAAATGGATACAATAGTCGAGACTGTTCATTATACCGAGAATATTGTCCTCAAGGAACTTTTGGAGTGAAAGGAATCTCAGTCACCGGGTCCCGATGAAGTACCTGCCAAGCTATTGAAAAAGCTCGCGAGAGAGCTGTCAAAACCACTCTCTACGCTTTTACCAAACATTCTTTCAGGTTGGAAGTCTACCAGTTGACTGATAATCCGCATGGATTATGCCGCTCTATAAGGGTGCAGGACAGGTCTCTGCAAACAATTATCGAACGATCAGCCTAACTTCAGTTTGCTGCAAAATCATGGAAAAAAAATTAAGCAACTACTAATGCAGTTCCTAGAAAATCACAATCTACTTTCCAAGGTCCAGCACTGTTTTCTTAGAGGTTGATCCTACGTCAAAAATTTGCTCCTCTGTTTAGAACGTTGGACTGAGATGGTCGATATAGGAAATACGGTGCACGCAGTCTATATCGACTTCCAAAAGGCTTTTGATAGCGTACCGCACCACCGCCTTCTTTATAAACTCGACCGCATAGGAGTAAGAGGTATACTTCTGACATGGATAGAAAACTTCTTACCTGACCGCTCACAAACTGTCTATATCAGCGACAAACAGTCGAATAAGGTTAAGGTTGAGAGTGGTGTTCCCCAAGGCTCTATTCTGTGCCCTTTTTTGTTCATTGTCTACATCAACGATTGTGCCAACGAACTGAACTGCGATGTTGCTATGGTTGCCGATGATCTTAAACTTTGGTGCGTCATTCAAACTGTGGCTGACAAAGAGAACCTGCAGGCAAACTTAAATCGACTCCAGAAATAGTCAAAATGACTGGCTCTTGCCGTTTAATGAGAGCAAGTGCAACATCATACGATTCGGCAAAAGCAATCCTTCGAATCGTACGGTTAACCGTCTGAATGGCATTCCATTGAAAGAAATGGATGCCCAAAAGTACCTGGGAGTTTGGATCACGCCCTCACTTAAACCCTCCCTACATTGCGCAAAGGTAGCGAAGTCAACCATGTCGATTCTGCATCTCGTTAAACGAGCTTTTGCAACTTTCACTACCGACTGCTTCACCCAAGTCTTCGGAACATTCGTGCGGCCGCAGTTGGAGTCCGCTATCCAAGCTTGGAGACCCTGGGCGGCGAAGGACATCAAAATCCTCGAAAAGGTCCAAAGGCGAGCAACCAAAATTGTCCTTGGACATGGCTCACAGCCTTATGAAACATGACTGTCGAATCTCAGTCTCTTTCCCTTGCGCTATAGACAGCTTCGGGGAGACCTGATAATAACATTCCGCATACTACGCGTCCAGAACTGTTGTCCTGTCGAGTTAGCAACAACCATGAACTTGAGAGGTCGGTCATCCTCTCAAAGTACGTGTGACTGGAGCTAGGCTAGACACTTGGAAGTACTTCTTCTCAAAAAGAGTAGTTGAAGCTTGGAATAATCTTCCTCTGGATGTTGTTATGTCGGACTCCTTGGAGGTTTTGAAGCGAAAAGTAGATCGATATAATGGTGCGAGTTACAACACGAACTGAAAGCTGCAAGAGTGACGTCAGAAAATAAGGTATTTAGGATATTATTAGCTTTATTTGAGAAACATTTCTTTATGCTTGTTATTTTCCTTTGAGGGCTTGCACTCTCCCATAATTCCCATGCTGAGGTCCCCGAGGTCTTCGCTGCTTAATTATTTGCACACCTTGGTGACACCGTGAGTGTTCGCATCAGCTGGACCTGGCGGCCATCGTCCATGCGGTGTATGAACGTTCTCCTTTGGTTTTAACCGAGGATGATCTAAGCGGATATCTCCGCCTTTGAAATCACTCAACGGACTCTGCAATCAGCAAGGAGCATATGGCTGCACCTTCCGCCCAGATGGCTCATATCAATTGGCCTCGCCAACTTATCAAGATACTATTTTTGATACCAAAACTTGCATGTCCAAATAGCGAATGCAAAGGTGACTCCCTCAAATATACAGATACTTTATATATGATAGTGTGTGGCTCAATGATCTGCTTAAGGAACATGTATCTTCCGTTGTGCCCTTGAGCTCAGACGCGGTCACTTCCCCGACACCGAATTTTGGCACACACCAGGTTTCACTTACTCAGGGGATATGGAGGAGCCATTGCCGTCTGACTCCCAGTCAACTGGTCAGCCAATCGACACACACAACACATACACTGGGCCAACGGCGTTATCTGGTGTAAGCGTCAGATTGGCAGCCTTCCAAGCCACGGTTTCTAAGACACCATGATTTTATCAGGTACATTATGATGATTGTGAGGGTGTTGTCTATGTATTAGTGTAGACGGTGTGCGCTGATGTGGCTTAGCCTCCGGTGTTTACCACTGGTTGTCGTGGAGGCGCATGTGTCCTAATAGGCCCATGTGGTGTGTAAATGTGCGGGAGCATTGAGGGCAGTGGAGGCGGGCGCGGCGAATGTATGTCGGAGCCCCAGGCACTGGTTCACCAGCCTCCGTGCGATGGATTTGCAGGTGACCGTCCAGGCCGATGCGTGAGTTGAATTTGCGGGCGTATTGTGGTCAGGAGAAATCGGTAGAGGCTGGGGGGATGTCATTCATGGTAGTGGGGGTAACGGTGGCGGTAAGAATGTCAGGAGCGGAGGGTGTGCATGATGTATCGGTGTTGTCGCCATTGCGGTGAATTCCGCTGTCACGGATGCATATGTAACCGTATAGGCCCAAGCGATGAGTGAATGTGCGAGGACAGTGAAGACAGTGGAGGCGATGACCTCTGCTGTGTGTTGGTGCTCCAGGCGCTGGTTCACCAGTCTCTGTTCGATGGATTCGCAAGTGACCGACCAGGCCGATGCGTGAGGTGAATTTTCAGTCGCATTGAGGACAGTTTAGGAGAGAGTCCCCATCACTGATGGTGGTGGTGGTATTGAAGGCGAAGGCGGTGGTGGTTGCGGTGGTTGGGGTAACAGGTGATGAGTAGATGGATGTGGTCTCTATGATGGTGGGAGTAATGGAATTGATGCCAGGAGTGAGGGTGGGGGAGTCTGAAGGAGGGTTGGCAGAATTTGACGTAGAAATTGGAATTTTTTGATTGTTGGTGTATTGCGTCCGAAGATGTCCAACCAGGCGGATTCGCGCCCGGAAGATGCGTTGACAGCGTGGGCATGTTGGCAGGGCCCGGGCATCGACGATGTTGGTCCGGGGCGCTAGTGACTTTCGTGCCGCACTTTGGCCTTGGCGGCGGTGATCCGGTTTGCCTCCTAGATTGCTGAACCAGTCTTCACGGCTCTTCTCCATGCCGGTCTTTCCTGGGGGAGCTACTCACAGGTCGCCGGGTTGATTTGCAGTTGCTTCAGCGATTTCTTCAAAGAGTCCTTGTAGCGTCGTTTTGACCTCCCTGTCGGTGAGCACACGTAGCGGCATCTCCGTAGAAAAGTCGTTTGGATAGTCGCTCATCGTCCATTCTTAACAGGTGGCCGCTCCATCGCAGTTGCACTTGCCTCAGCATGGCGTGGATGCTGAGGATTCCGGTCAGCTCCAGGACTTCCGTGCCCGGGATCCTGTCTTGCCATCTCAGCTTCAGTACTCTGCGGAGGCAGCTGAGATTGAAGTGATTCAGCTTCCTGGTTTGGTTCAAGTAGACAGTCCAGGTCTCCGCTCCATAAAGGAGTGACGTCAAGACAACGGCCTTGAACATCTTGAGGCTGGTGTTCAAGTGAATACCATGGCGATTTCACAGAGAGGCCTGCAGCCGGCCGAAGGCCTGACTGGCTTTGGAGATCCGTTGGCTAACCTCGTCATCGATTCTCTTTTTGCGTGACAGCGTGCTTCCTAGATAAGCGAAGGTTTTTACATTTTTGCGTTCAGAACCATTGAAATTGATTCGAGGAGCATTGTATTCCGCGCTGGGTGGTGGCTGGTGCATGACAATCATTTGTGCTGTACTGATTGTTAATCCAAAATTGGCGCAGCCTGCGGTGAAGAGGTCCATACTCCTTTGCATATCCTCCGCCGTCAAGGTGTTAAGGGCGCAGTCGTCCGCGAAGAGCATGTCATGGACTGTAGTCGTAGACACGCGCGTTGAAGCCTGCAAACGCCGACTGTTGAGAAGGTGTCCGTCAGGACTATAGGCGATGCGGATCCCAGGCTGTTCATCAAGGAAGGCGTCCATCAGTATAGCTGAGAACATGAGACTGAACAGGATGGGAGCCAATACGCAGCCCTGCTTCACTCCATTGGTCACTGCGAATGCTTCGGATACCGTCCCGTTGTCAGTGACGCGCACCGTCATCCCGTCATGAAGCTGACGCAACATGTGCGTGAACCGCTCAGGACAGCCGAATTTCTGGATGACTTTCCACAGTCTGTCACGATTCACCGTATCAAAGGCTTTAGTTAGATCCACACCACTAACAAGGAAACATACAGCGCACCTAAAAATTTTTATTTGATGTACGGTGTGTGACCTATCTCATGTAAGGGCTAAAATTTCCAAATGATTGATGCTCAGTCGCAATCCAGTGCCCACGTATGTCCGAAAGCTCCGAAATAATAATAAACAACTTAATGAGAATTTAAAACATAAAGGTAATAGCAAAACTACTATACCTCGATTAGAAATACCAACCTTTTTTAAAAAATGGCACATTGCTAAACGTGCCAACTCACTGTAACTGTGACTAAGAAATTAACATAGAATTTTCATTTGTAATCGTAAACATATAATTTGTGTATATCTAGAGAAAACTCATTTCGCGAAAGTTATTTATTGGTATTTTTTGATACTACATTGCTATTTGTGTTACATTGTCCTTGTAATACCGGAGAATAATTAACGATTTTCAGAGATTTCAATCTATTGGCCATAAAGTAAGATTCCGTTGTATATGTTTATCAAAAGTATTTACCAACGTAGTGAGTTATTGGATATTCTTTTTAATGCAGATGGCCGTTTGTGTCATATTTATGGATTTACCCAAAAAAGAAAACTCCTTGCACAAAAACATGAAAATCCACAACAAAATTCCGCAATAAATATGCCTGTGTTATCTATAATAATGCATCTCACTAAAAAAGCTTTGATTGGATATAGAGCTGACGAATATATGTGCACTTTACATTTTTCTAAGGTTAGGTCAAGGTATAAATGTGGAAGTTTGAGTGATATTTATGGACTTCCCTGCAAATAAGTGATATATTTTCTTCTGAAAATGAAGAACTTAGTCCTGGCTTTATATTGGAGGTTTTTTTGCGATAACGTTTCACATAAATGCCCGTTCTAAGAACTTAAATATACAAAGAGTGGTTAAACATATACTCAGATATAACGATAGCTGCTACTCTTCTATCCATTGCATTTCTGAATCCTGTAGTAGTTGAAACGACATTCTACAAAACGATAACTTCCAATTTAACGTAGATTGCTCTATGTGTCTATTTCCAAAGTATCCTGTACGTATTTTTTTACGTTCCAAATTTGCTGACATAGTAATATAAAATACTGGAAAACAATTTTATAACTCTCCCTTTGTGGCAAAATCCGTCAGTACTTTGCAAATAATAATCTTAAAAGCTGAATATGTTTCTTGTTTCTGGAAAAATTTGTGATTCTTTACACTTGCCTTCAACTGATTTGCATTTAATAAGATCATATTTTCCGTTAACAGGAAGGATTTATGTGAAACCTTTCTTACTTATATTAATATTTTTTATAGTAAACGCATAAAACAATAGCTTTTTTCTGCGATATTAAATAGCATAGGAAATGTCTTGGTTATCCGGCAACCTTCAATTTCGCTTAAATCCTGCCTGTTTGCCTATTCTTAGAAAAAAGGCTTTTCTGAGCATCAAATCCACTCTGCAAACCAACATAGCAAGCCCAAATGTACACTAAACTACTCACTAAATTTATATTACACATTTCACGCATTAGGTCATGTGCTGTAGATTTCAACAGGAGCAGTACCAAGCGGAGAGCTGCGACGCCATGTGAATATTTTTTCCCGGTGGCATTAATTGTCACATTTAGAAACTTTTTAAAACCCAAAAACGACCCATCCTTGAGCACAAATATCGAAGAAAATTTGATTTTCTATCAAAGGGGTACAAGAAGGAATATTTGTGAGCATTTAATCTGTGAAATACATCAAAAAATATTGGAATATCAAAAATCAATACAAAATCCTACAATTTAAACAGTAATTATTTTATAAGTGCGTCATCTACAGTCGGTCGAAAATAAGTGCGTTTAAAATACGGCATCCGTACATGACTGAAATACCCTGTGATTAGACATCAATATATTCACTAGTCACACAGCATTTCAGGAATCCCTTTTAATCGTAAACGCGTTTCTGATATTCAGTTACTATTTGATGAGATCAGTCATTAACTGTACGTCGGAGAACCTGAGAGACTTCCACGGAATCGAATGATCGAATATGCAGCAATGAGGACGCTACCTCTCAGGTCACCGCTCATTCAACGGTACCTGGCCATATTTTCCTGTTTGACGCGGTCGAAATTTGCGCAAGGGCTCGCAACCACTTGAGTCGCGAGATACTTGAATCGTGGTATACTGTCAAACTTAATGATCTCTCGTCTCCAGTTTAGTTGCGGGGCCTTGGCGGGGACAAAATAACTGGCCACGCACGGAGAGGATGTGTGCGACTAACAGTTCATATAACAGTGACCCAAATGAACGCATAATTATCACGCCAAGCATCGAACGCGATGGCGGACGACGGTAATCCTTGACTAGGACGCGGATTAGAATGGGAATCAGAAGTGAGAAGTCAATAAACTTCAAAGTGTCAACCAAGCCCTCCTCATATTTCGAAGGCACACTCCTACAAAGGATAGGTTCACTTCTCTAAAATGCTCAGTAAAATTAAGACATCTGTAGAATTAACGTGAGGAATTAATTAACCCGTGTCCTTTAAATAAAAACGAGTGTTTTCATAATTCGAGACAAAACGCATAACGGAAAAATATGCGCGGAATTTCGGAAGCCGGAGACAGGGGCTAGATAACTGACAAGGGAAAGTATTCGGTGCCACCAATATTTGATGTTAAACTGGTTCGAATTTCGCCGACATAAGCTGAATTATTTGACTTCTTGAGAAGGTCTCTTGCTGCTGATTCGTTAGCCAGCTCAGAAATTCGTTTTGAGATTCTTCGAAGCTTTGACGTTTTTTGCTCATTGGTACGCTCCTCAGCCGCTCGACGTGTTTTATAAAGGTTCACATGCAATCGATGCCTTTGTGGAAGAACGAATGAATTGCCTCATAGTTAAAATCATAAGGAGCTACATTTTGACATTCAACACATGCATGCACATTCAAGAAATATCAAAGATCATAATTCACTATCTACTCTTCACCAATAACTGACAACTGTACACCAAGACGTTAGAGGACGCTCATGGTTACGTCATAAATGAACGCAGGTTTTCACGAAATCCAATACCTGAATTCGAAACTACTTTCCGACAGTCTTAGAATTTCGCGAACGATAGAAAATGAATCCCTATAACTTGAAAATGTCCCCGAAAAAGGGTCACAAAGAAAACGCCAAATCTATGTGACCCGCAAACAGTCGATTACATTGCGCACTCAATACGTACTCCATATGGATAGGGTTGGACATAGAGATAAAAAAGAAGTCATCAACAGGATCCCAGGTTAGGTTTATAATGTAAATTTTTATGATCAGTTGGGAATATCCACAGTTGCATGTATTCACAAACATTAATTTACAGGTACGAGACAAGGCCACGAAAGGCCACCTAGAAACGGGATATACATTTGCTTGGGGCAAAACTAGCATTCTCCGTGTCTGCCCATTAAATATACATATAGTTCATGCAATCGGAGGAATCATGGATCAATCTTCATAATTGTAATGTGCCCAGAATACGTTAGCTGTGACCCAGGAAGGAAAAAGAAGACGTTAGTGAATACAATATACGAATAACCTTAGTAATATGAGAAACTATGGAAAGGGGGAAACCTAGGTACACAAATAACCTTAATCCGTGGGAAGGTTGCCTAATAGGAATCCAGGAGGAACGAAGGATGGGCAGCAATGAGAAATCCTGATCGTCGGTCTCGGCCGAAAATGAGGGGTTCCCGGATTTCATTCCCCGCCCATATTTATAACTTGTCCAATGTCAAGGTTGGATCCCATCGGTGATGATTGATTGAGATGTATTGGGAAAGATAGATTAAACTTATTTTTAAATTTATTGATTAATTAATTAAAATATATTATTATGTTTAAAAACATCATAAGAAACCTACATCGTGCTAAGTGCTAGTCGTATAAATATGATGAGGAATCGCGCGCGCCACTGAAGGGGCGCGTTTTCTAGAATTTTGAACGGACAGGCGTGGTTCTAGAACTTTCTACCGGGAACACGTGGCTAGAATTTTCTTCATTGCTCCCTTCTATAAAAAGTCTGCTGTCCCCAGGAGCATTGTTTAGTTCGGTGGCCGATCAATCTTCAGGAGGTACCTCTTCAAGTTTTTTGACTTGTTCTTCATCGTTAAAAGCCTCAAGCTCCTCATAGTACCCTTCCGAAGGACCCTCTAGGTAGTGCTTGACTAGTTGAGTATCGTCCTGGTGTGACGGGCTAGATTGCAGCTCCGAATGGTCGGTATTTTTGCCTGCCAGATACCCTTGCTTGAGGCAGTTGAAATGGACGGAGAACTCTTTGGAATACGGCCTAGCTTGGGAGTGGATGAGGCAGGTCATGTCTGGCAGAACACGAGTAAAGACTTCAGGACCAACACACGCTGGTTTAAACTAAGGGGTTACCCCAGCTTGGCATGGGGTCCCATGCGCTAGACGGTTTTAGTTAGTTTTTTGCTGTCATTGTCCTTCCTGTAGACGCAGGCAAGCTTTCAAAAATGCCACCCCTTAGTGTTGGCCTTAACCGTGAAGCATATGTGTCTACATTTGCCATCTGATGCGCAGGTTGGAGGTGAAGGTCTTCAGGGAGTTGCATCTCCCGACCACAGGGGAGAAAGAATGGGGGGATACCGTGTGGTGGCTTTTATCGTGGATCAGTATGCCAACATAGAAGATGGTTAAGCGTCGTCCCAGGCGGGTGTGGCATTCCTATTAATGAAGACCAGCAAAAGGTTAATTAAGGTCCAGCTCGTCATTTCCACCTGCCCATTACCCTTTTGGTGATACGCCATCGTACGTGTTTTCTTTATTTTAAGGCATTTGTAAAGCTCAAGTACGAGAACGTTTACGTTTGACGACCCTCGATCGGAGTGGTGTTAGTCCGGAGCTACCCAACGACAGACCCAACTATTAAAGATGGCTCTGGCCACAATGACCGCAGAGGCATCAGGCAGGGGCACCGCTTCCGCCATTTTGGTAAGAAATCCAACATGACAGGAATGAACTTATTTCCCCTAGTGGATAATGCGATTAACCCAAAAAGGTCAACCCCTACCCTCTCATTAGGATAAACTATTCTAATCGGCTGAAGGGGTGCTCTTAACGATTGGCTGGGTAACTTAGACGCCAAACAAAACTCGCATGACCGAATAACTTCCTGAATTTTGCGTTTTTGTTTGACCAAAAGAAGCACCGTCGAAGGGCTCACTCTGCTGTGTGAATGCCGGAGTGGCCCAGTTCTGAATGCATCCGTTCCACTAGGTCGTCCAGCATCCAAAGTGAAAGCACAACACACTTTGGATACTGGTCACTGTCACGGTAGAA
Source organism: Schistocephalus solidus (assembly GCA_017591395.1). NCBI lineage: Eukaryota > Metazoa > Platyhelminthes > Cestoda > Diphyllobothriidea > Diphyllobothriidae > Schistocephalus > Schistocephalus solidus. The sequence continues at coordinate 159,297 of WEDG01002713.1, read as the reverse complement.
AAAGACACCGTGCTCAATGAACAGTTTGTCCCAGAGGCTGTGGAGACATCGTGTTTCATAGCTTTATCCCGTAATTTCCTACTTGCTGAGGGGCCTAGCGTTTCTTAACTTCCTGTTGTAAATGGGGAATATATGTGGATCGTCTCTCTAAGCTGCAGCCAAGAGTAGGCACTGGTCGCTTTGTAAAGCATCGGGGGATATCTTTGCGTCAGTGCACGAAGGGCATTCACCCTGAGGGCGATGTGGTTTCCTTGAGAGAGCATTAGCCTTTCCGTGCCGGCGACCCGGTCTGAACACGCATTAGAACTCGTATTCCGCCAGTTTCCATTCAAAGAGCAACTTGCTCCTCAGGATTCTCAAAATTCCACTACCACGTCAAAGAACTGTGATCCGTGCGCACGATGAATGACCGATACGAGTTATGCGGTAACGACGTTCTGCCTTAGTGAATGATCGACTGAGGTACTGGATGACGCGCTGGGTACCATCAGGTTGCTGCTGGGAGAGGACAGCGCCTACTGCGTTATCACTAGCGTCAGTATCTAAAACAAATTTTCCAGCATCGGGGCTTATGTTAGGGAAAACTAAAATCGGAGAAGAGCAAACCTTATCCTTCAGTGCCTTGATGCTCGTAGCCAAGTCAGCAACCTACCTTAATTTGACATTTTTCTCTGGCAGCTTATGGATGGGACTTGCAATATGGGCATAGTCCTTGATTAATGCCGATAGTACGAGGCAAGTCCTAAAAACCTTCGCACCTCGGATACATCTGTGGGATTTGGTCAGTCACGAATTTGCCTTATCTTCGCATCGTTGGTGTCTATGCCTGGTGGCAGAGACGTCATGGCCTAGAATTTTGACGGGTGGTTTGATAAAGATACACTTGCTAGGCTTTAAACTGAGACCAGCCTGTCTAAGGCTGTCAAACACAGCCTGAAGACTATTATGATTGTTGTTAAAATCCTTACCGACGAAGATAATATCATCCATGTATACCAGACACGAGTTTGGGATCAACTGGGCAAGTACCTGATTCTTTAACTGTTGAAAGTACTGGGGCATTTGCCGGCCCGAAAAGCATTGTCTCGGATTCTTAAAGGCCTGAGAGGACAGAATAAACCATCTTTTCTCTGTCAGCGGGTCTCACTGCGACCTGCCAGTAGCCTGAAGCTAAATTAAGGTTTGAAAACATAGTATTACCGGCGAGGGTGTCCAGCGTTGCGTCAATTCATGGAATTTGAAAGGAATCTTTCTTGCTCACGGCGTTAAGTTTCCTATAGTCAATGCTTAATCGCATTGAGCCTCCCTTTTCCATTCAAGCACTATCAGTGACCAACAGGGAGAATGAGATGGCCTTATAATATTGCGGCTGAGCATATCGCTTATAAGCGCATCCAATTCATTCTGGTAAAAGATTGGAAGCCCAGATGGGTTGTGCGTCCCCTGTGTCAATGCAATGCTCCATCACATGCGTCCTTCCTGTAGATCTACCATCCCAGTCAGATAAATATTTAAATTCTTCAACTAAATCACCCAACCTCTTGGCACTGTTCTATTCAAGGTGCTTCAGAATAAGTTCTTTAGCATAAAAGGCAACTTTGCACACAGGTACACTGGACGGTAAAGGAACACGGGAAAGAAAGAGAACCTTAACAGAGACATTTTGCAGGAGGCACCTACCGAAGTCTATGGAACATTTAAACTTATTCAAAAAATAAACACACATTGTACAATCCCAGGTTGTATCTGGGGAGAAAATGAATTTGTGAGTAAAACGAACTCCAGCTAAATCCAGGGAAAATTCTACCTGTCAGAGATTTTCGCTGTTTTGAGAAGACCCAAAGGGGCATGATCGTCTTTTAGGGGGTGTTGCATGCGCATCCAACACAGTGGACTGCCAAATTCACACCACACGTCGACGACTGCTACCACATCTAGAGCACTACTGACTCCTCCTCGGTCAGCGGCTCCCTCATTAACAGCACCGTCGCAGCTATTAATCTGCCTTGCCTGAGGCTCACACCGTTAGCCGTGTGAAGGGTAACATTAGGCCTATCACTGTATCGAATCGTAGTCTGGAAATCTAGGAACAAATACCGCCGGAATCTACTAAATATGAAAAACTAGTGTTACCTATGGTACCTCAGACTAAAGGGCAATTATTAGAGCCTAAACAGGAAATGACTGTATCAGGAACGTGATAGTACTCACCGTAACTGTGTCCTCAGTCCAGGTCAATGGTGCGGCGGGCTTGGGGCCTTTTTAATTGTCAGATCTAAGCCTGACGCCAGTTGTTGCGGCGGTGAGAGGAGCCGCAGCAGCAGGGCTGCCAATGCGTTTGGGTGGCGGCGTCGCGGGAGAAGTGTGGCTGGACGGCTATGACATCGAACAGCGACCGCGGTGGTTTTTCGCAAGTGGCCTGAAGAACTTCCTCTTCACGAACCAGGGTAAGGGACTTTTCGAGGGCTGATGGCCGATCCCACAGAAGGGCCTTTTGAATTTGGGGGTCGCGGACTCCAGCGACAAACTGCTCTAGCATCCATGTGTTTAGGGCTGTTGTGTTCACGGCGAGGAACGCCATCCAACCGGGGAGCCGAAGGGCCTGCTGGAATTCGTTGAGTGGCTCCCCCGGCTGTTGGAAACGACATTGGAAGTCCGATTGCAAGACTTAAGGGTGTTCAGAAGTCCCAGACATCTAGTGGAGGCCGTCGGGGACAACCGAAGGGGTTGAGGCCACCGAGATATCTGGTGAACGGGCGAGATCGTAGAACTCGTCGTCCGGTAGAGCCAGGATGACCCCACTCTGCGCCTTTGCATCGACACCTTGAAGGTAGTCTTTGCAACGGGCCTCTCAATGATCGAAATCCGTAAAACGTGTTGGCTTCTCTGGCGGGGTCGCAGAGTAATGGGAAACACGAGCTTCTGCAGCTCCTTGACGAGTTTCCCCATTAGGTTGTCGCCAATGTGGAGAAGACACCGCTGCCACCAATTGGTAATGTGCCAAGAAAATGTAAGCTGTGACTCAGGAAGAGAAAGGAAGACGTTAGTGCATACCATTTACTTATAACGTAGGTACAATGAGAAGCTATGGAAAGGGGGAAACCTAGGTACAAATATAATCTTAATCCAAGGGAAGATTGTCCAACAGGGATGCAGGAGGAACGAAGGACGGGAAGCAATCACGAATCCTGATCGTCGGGCTTGGTCGAAAACGGGTGGATCCTGAATTTCGTTCCCTGCCCATATTGTTAACTTTTCCATTGTCAAGGTTGGATCCCATCGGTGATGATTGGTTGAGATGTATTGGGGAAGAGAGATTAAAAAAAACATTGGCTAGGCATATTTTCCCTTAATTAGTAGTTAAAATATATCATTATGTTTCAAAACTTTATAAGAAACCTACATCGTGTTTAAGTGCTAGTGGTATAAATATGATGAAGAATCAGCGCGTTTTCCAGAATATTCTACGGACGCGCGTGGCTCAATAACTTTCTACCAGGAAAACGTCTCTAAACATTTATACATACAACAATGAATGTATGTTAAAAATATCCAAGAGAAATGGAAGAGACGATCACCAATCAAAACAACAACAATGAGGAATTATTTTATTAACCTCGTTTACAAACTCAACTGATTATGCAAATTTCCACTATATTGGAGGACACCTTTGGAAAGGGGTAACAACATTTGCCAAAGTTTCTTACATTTTCCAAAGATAACGATAAAGAGCTAAACTGGATCAATAAAACTCTAAAGCTAAACAGCAAACACGTTCAGGAAAGGTATGGAATTTTTTATAAGGTGAGAGAATAGTAAAAGTTATGTGTTGACCATTTTCATGGTTTCCGGCTAGTTGGTGCACTTAACATGTGTTATATTTCCCGCGTCTCGAATCACAAAAGCCCACTTATTTATATAAGCTGACTGCAGTCCCATACGCGTTTTTGGCATATTCAGTCTCAACCCTTTTTAAAGCCAATTCATGTAACAAGTTCATTGGACTGATAACCAAAGTGCAATGTATGTTGATAGCCCTTTTAATGAATAGTGTTTCATTTTCGTGTGCCCACGTGTTTTAAGTCTTTGTTAACTTTCATGCAAAACTGCTGAAAAGATTACGGAGGATTGTAGTAAAATAATGCAATTATCTTGTAGAAACACTTCTGTAGTTGAAGGGGAAATACAGACCAAGTAGCCCGAAAAGCGGACTTTAAAAGTTTGTAAATTTTCCATTGTGCTTTAACTGTAGTGAAAAGAAAAGACGTACGACATTTGGTTGTTTACTTAACCTACACGTATCCCAAGACGTGTAAGTTTTAATTTATAATGTAAATTACAACCGATTGGTAAAAGTAAGTACTGCAGCATATTAAGAATATCTCCCGGGAGACTGTTTACGCATGTTTGCATTTACAAGTTGCTCCATAAAGAAAATGTTTAAGCCATTCTCAATTTTATAAGATAGGTCACTGCCAGCCTGTCTCAACCAGCAATTAGAGGTTGTTTTCTTCACCAGACACATTGCGTTTCATGAGGACATATCATGCAGAATCCATTCGGTGCCTAATGTGCCACGCCCTTACTCACGGTGGAATTAGAGCTTTGTTTATGCGTGTTAGTGCTTTTAAAATCACTCGGATTTTCGAAGAAAACTCCGCGATCAAAGCTGAAAAACATTACAACTTGCAAGACTACAGACTAAGATCTTATCCTTGCTTGCAAAATACTAGCACAACTTTTGCCCCTGTGGACTGAGTTGTTCAGCAAGATTCTTAAGGTGATAAGTTTCACGAGTGGCCAAGTGTATGAGAGCCAACCCACGAAACAAGTCATTAGATGAGCAGCCTTTTCGGTCTTCATCAAAAAAGACAATTAAGTTGCAGCCTTATATGCAGCCAAAAATACAAGGACTGTTGAGATTGAAACTCCGAATAAATTCCTGCCTGACCTTGTTGCGCAAGTTTTAAGCACCAAAGCAGATGGATTAGCTGACTAGGATAGTCACCGACGAAATGCGATACATTTTTATTGTTTAAGAACCCAGACAAACCCGGAATGTTGACAAGTATTTTCTAAGTTTTGTGGTCAACATTCCAAAATAAACATTCAGTAGTTATTTAAACCATAGTATAGGCTTCTTTTAAAAATTATCCATCATCCTCCAATGAGAAGCCAAATTCTTGTGCTAAAACACTGCGGGATGGGTGTCAAAAAGGACGTCACATGGAAGGAGACCATCACTTCGTCCGATTGAATCCTCCAACGTTGGAGATCTGCCAGGAATTGGGAGGCTGTATGGATTGAGACAGGTGAGTGGTTTTGGAGAAAATTAAGTTTCGAGTACATACATTTTGCAGGTTATAGATGGGACTGTCTTTCAGGGAACTATTGGCCGCAGTGAACATTTTATTCATGGATCTTTGGCAGACCATAGAATAAAGCCACACTAGTGTCCGTTGGTTTCATTTGGCAGCGTTCGTCTTCCGGTATCACATTTTTGCATTTGAATTCTCAGAGTAATTAATTCAACCGACTTGCTACTGCTTTGGCTTGTGCGTCCTGTGCTGGTCTGTACAATTTTCTTTCATCAAGTAGAGCCTTGGCTTTCTCCTTATAGTCTTCCCAAATCATTACAACAATTGATCACCGTTTATCATCTGGTAGAATGATAATTTGTTCTATCCTCCTTATTTTCTTCATTGCTTTTGAAATACTCTTCGAAGCACATTGGGTTGGTCTGTGTGCCATCAGCAAAGATGTGACACGTTGTCGGACGGAGTGTTTCCCATCCTTGGTTGTTTGAATTCTCACAAATATGGCTTCCAGATCTGCAATGAAATCGACAACGTCGGCATCGGCGATGTTAAAACAAATTTCATGCCATATCACCCGAGGTTCTTGCTCAGTTATTTGTTTGGATGAATGGTTGTGGACCAAGTTCGAGCTTCCTGCGTCAGATGCCTGTATATAGTTCCGTTTTTGTTCCAAAATTAATCGCTTCTTGGCTTTTCTGTGTTGCGCAATATCCGTGATTTTTTTATCAAGGTCCTCAGTGACCGCCTCACCGAGAACGCAAGCACGTTTCCTTTCATTCTGCTCAATCACAGCTTTGCATTTTTGCAGAAGCCGGTGGCAGTCATCGATCAGTACTCTCGGCATCTGCTTGATAAATCGCCTGATAATTTCTCTGCCAATGACCGTGTCAACGTGTGAATTTTATCTCAGGCATCACGGCTTCAGTTCATCTTTGATGTATTGGTGTTGAAAACGTAGTTGCTTGTACGTTGCTGCCTCTTGTTTAGCGGACATCTCTCAGCTCCGAGCTGACCGAAGCGCATGGTGCCGAATTTTTCACAAATGGAGGCGTGTTCGCATTTCAGTTGTGTGCATAAGTGAAGAAGAAAGTTGTTCAATCGCCGCAATTATGGCTTTATTCGTCTGAGCTTTCGAACTCTTCCTGAAGTCCATCATCAGAGCTAAAACAGAAACAAAAAACGATTAAAAGTTATAGGGAACAAGGGTCCAATCAGCTACTTATGGCGCCAGTCCCGATGTGGCTGCGCAGGGTCCTGTATGCCGGCGCCAGATCAATTAATCCATTGACCAAGTTCTCATTGGAGGCCCAGGCTTCAGTCAATTATCTGCTTGTCTTGCTTCTAGCGTAGGAAATAATGTACTTGGCTGCAAAATAAAACTCGTGACCCGTTTCGTAGGTGTGCACAGCCACTTTTGATAAGCCATCAATCCGTCTCATAGCCAGTGTAAGCACGGGATGCGATACACTTACCGCAACTGCTCATGAGGACTTAATTTGTCCATGATTCTCATGGCCATGCTGCGCTAGAAAGATTGGCTGCTTAACCTGAATCCTTGATAACGGGTGACTTCAATGCACCGCTCATTGACTTGAATTCAGTATATGCATGCGGTACAGAATAAGCTTTTGACCGACGTTCATTGGGCATGCACTGAGGTCACTCCTCACTCAGCAGGTCTTATTTCCAACGAGGGTGCGGGTGAGGTGATATTTAAACTGTTTGGACCTGTTTGCGAACTTGCTAGATGGTGTTGCGGAGGTGCGGTGTCTACCCCCAGGTCCAAGTGATCACGTCGTACTTCACCGGTACTATTCAGTGTATTCGGTGCTTGAACAGCCCACAATAATTAGAAGAAGTATTTGGCATGGGGACTTCGAACAAATGCAGACTCAACTCATCAACATGTGACCGAGGATTGGGAATGGTTGTGGACGAAATAACTTGCTCGTGGGAATCCTTTGTCCATAAACACATACCAGGCACAAAGGAAAAAAAGTTAAATAGCGTATCCTCAGGACCGACAAGACTTCGAAAAAGACCTGTTGAACTCTGCAGTGGAAAATCCTAAGTTTTTCTAAAACTACATTAGAAGGAGCACATAAAACAGGGACCCCGTTCCGTTACTAAAGACTTGCGGAAACCTAGTGATTAGTGAGGATGGAGCAAAAGCGGAGCACCTTTCAGAATGCTTTAAATCAGTCTTTACGGGTGGAAGCGCATTTACTCCTCCCGACTACAAATAAGATGGGGGTCCAACAATAGAGGCTGTATCTTTTGACGAAGAACATTTCCAGATGATATACCGACAAAGTGAATTAATGAACTCACTGCACAACTGACCAAACCATTATCCATGCTTTTCCAAACCTCGTACAAAGCCAGCACGTTACCTACTGATTGGAAATCTGCACGAATCACGCCACTATCTAAAGGTGGCAGCAAAGTTTGCAAATAATTGGACACCAATTAGACACACCTCGATCTGCTGCAAAATCATGGACAAAATAATATAGTGAGAGCTAATGCAAGTATTACAGAAGCATAAATTATTATCTGATGCACAGCATGGATTTAGAATTGGCAGGTCTAACGTAACGCATTTACTTTATTGTTTTGAACTTTGGACGCGAGCAGTTTATGAAGGAAATGCGCTGTACGTAGTCTATATTGACTTTAAGAAGGCATTTGATTGTGTCCCACACCGGCAAATCCTACAGAAACTCAACATGACAGGCATAGGGCGTAATCTCCTGAATTGGATCCAAAGCTTCTTATTTGGTTGCTGTGCAAACATCCAAGTTGGCAATCAGCAGTCGGCAGAGGTTGCGGTTGAAAGTGGTGTGCCCCAGGGCTCTGTTCTCGGCCCTTCTCTGTTCATTATATACGTCAACGACTGCATTGGTGAACTGGATTGTGATATCGCCATGTCTGTGGATGATATTAAGCTATGGAGGGTCATCCAAACTGCAGCTGATGTAAAGCGTTTGCAGGAAAACCTAAACCGATTTCAACAATGGTCGAAGGACTGGATTTTGCCGTTCAATGAAAACAACTGCACTATTCTACAAGTCGGTAGACCTAGCACTCCAAACCTCATGGATTACGCATGAATGGTATACAATTGCAAGAAGTTGACGCGCAGAAGGACTTGGAAGTTTGGACAATGACCTCACTTAAACCCTCACTGCAGTATTCAAATGTTGCCAAGTCTGCGATGTAAGCTCTGTACTTTTTCAAGCGGGCTTTCTTTGCCTTTTGATGAAGACGGCTTTGCCAAAGTCTTTCGAACTATTCTGCTGACGCAAATGGAGTTCGCTATCCAAGCTTGGAGACCCTTAACCGTGAAGAACATAAATATCCTCGAAAGGGTTCAAAAACATGCAAAAAAACTTGTGACTGGATAGGAATCATAACCCTATGAAACCCAAATAGCTTATATTGATCAATTTCTCTTGAGTTACAGGCAGATACGAGGTGACATGATGCAAATATTTCGTATCATGGGCGGTCAGGACTGCTACCTCGTTCTTGGAGTCTTCTTCCAGTTAGCAACAATCACTAACTTGAGAGGTTGGCCCCTCAAACTACGCGTGACTGGGGCCTGACCGGACACTTGCAAATTCTTCTTCTCCAAGAGGGTGGTCGACGCTTGGAATGCTCTGTCTCAGGATGTTGTTATGGATACTTCAGTTGAGCTTTTTAAGAAACAAACTGGAGCAGTATAGCACGGCCCACTATAATACCACCATATCTTCTAATTCCCGTCCCAGTTGACTAACACTCTTATCCTACCAATGCTTCTTTATATATTTCAGTACATTTTTATAGCATTTATTATTATCTAAAACTTATCGCATATGCCTTGCTCACGAGATTCTTGTTAACCACAATAGCATGCACTTATACTACTTACTATATGTGAGTACATGTTTATTTTTACTCTTTTCGATTAGGCAACGGCTGCTTATTTCCGCACGCTATTATGTAAACCACCTTTTTAAAATGTTTTTTGATGTATCAGTGCCTTTTTAGCCATCAAGTAACCAAAAGGGAGTTCAAAGGCGCTTGCCTATTTTTCCCTTTATTAAACTGAACTGAAAATGATAACCCACCTACCACACGCAACTTGTACAGTCCCCAATATATTTCAGAGAAATTAAAATGTTATTTCCCTGCCCGTTGGTCATCATTAGCCTACCACAAAAATCCTGAACCCGGATATCTGGGACTATAAACATGCCCTTCTCCGTCATTTCAATATCTCCAAACCAGAAATGACCATCCCAGCATTCCTTGCCTATGTCGGAATTACTTCGTTTTTTCAGGAACACACCCCGATCGATGAATGTCGATCTACGATATATATGGGAAGAAAATTCGATCACGGGAACCATTACCCTATTTTCCTGAATCTCCAAAAGCTGGCAAACTTCCAACATCTGAGGTGAGAATCGTACCTCGTCTAACCATATGTATAGGGGTTGAACGTCATGTAAACACAGCGTTCATTATAAAGGTTTATCTAAACAGTGTACACTGCGGGGGGGACAAAGTCAGGTGTATTCAGTCAGCTTTTGTGCTAAACACCCGCATACGCACAATGTTACCCTATGTAGTCGCTAGGGCGGAGGGGGAAGGTACTCATCGATCGCGTTACGCGGTTTACTCGTCACGCTCACTCTCGCACCCCGCCAGCAGCCGTAAAACAGCAAAAGAGTATAACAAGGGGGAGCGTAATGGCCATTTCTGGCTAATTAGTCATCATCGGCCCGCCAGACGAACCAACGGCTTAACACTGGACCACAAAACACGACGGGTGCGCGGTTCACGTCACCCAATCGATGAGTGCTCTTATTCCGAACGAAAACACAGGTGTCGGTAACATATGTATGGATAGGTGGCAAAGGAAAACACGAGCGAGATAGACGGTTCAGACAAGAGCAATTACTATTATCATCTCGATGCTGACCCCCAGAGAGAGTGATAGAGAAAAGTATTTTGCCTCTTGATAATAAATAAGCACATTTGTGGGTAGTCTTGAACGCATTAAGGTACCAGCATTAGCGATTGTCTTTAAATTCCAACAATGGAAGGCTGTTTTCTTTTTTACCATCAGGTAAATTGGTCCCACGATTGCCTTTTCTCCTAGTTTTTACTATGGGTTGAACACTTTCGGAGCAATTCGGAATATGCATACATATAGTTTTATCTCCTTACAACGAAATCTTGGCCAAAACATGTTTCATGAAGCACTAGTAACGGAAACTCCTTCTTGAACTTTTGAAATGGGCGTTGATTATCTTGCGAACATAGGAGACATGAGATACCCGAATGATAATGCAGACGTAGTAGCAAAATAACGGCTGACATGTGATACACATCGCCTCTTCTTGCAGCCAATCAAACTTGATCTCCGAGTCAAAGGGTTATCGCAGCTCGCTTACGACAAAGGCGCAATGAAGGCCAGTTTGTGAAAACGGCTTTGCACACTGACCATCCTACCGAGGAATACATAGCTATTCCATCAACTGGCAATCTTCAGAGCAACAGCTTTTAACATGCGGTAATAGTTCCACACGGGTCAGATTTATAATAATGACGAAGTGTGCCGCCATATCGGCTTCTATTTCTCTCTCTTTCTCTCTATCTCTCTCCCCTCTCAGTGCGGGCCCACAAACAAAAGAAAATAAGATGGATTTCGGGCGCTATAGTGACAAAAGTCCCTGCCTGAATTCTATCTCTGTAATTGAAGGTTAAATTTAAGTACTACCACAACCTTAAAGCAGCCCATTTTATCATATTAACGGAAGTTTACTGCATTTTTACACGAATCAAACTAAAAAAATGCACAATTTTAGATGAAAATGCTGAATTTTAGGATATTTTTGGACAGAACAGTAGTATATGCTTTGTACAGTCTTTATTGGAAATTTAAAAGAACGTTTCTGCCTCTATATGCATAACACGAAATTCGGGGTTGCGAGGTTTACAATACCTACGCCCGTGAACCCTGTTACTGACATTTAACCGAAGGTTCATGTTGCAACCTCCGTATATATTAAAGGGCTCTCGTCGGTGTATCTGTATGTCGATTTTTCCTGGATAGAATACGTGGCAAATATGCGTGGTCGGCAATTTGGTAGTCACATGGCAAACGTTTTCTGACAGTCTAAATTGGCTAGTTTTCGCAGTATGTCTCTACATTTTTACTTATGTCAATTGATAAAGTGTGATCAATTTAAAGGTAGAAAATTAATCGCAATTTAAAAGCAAAATCAGATTTCGTTATCTCTATGACATTTCTGTTGACACCAATAGGTACTGATTTATCGACTCCATTAGATCTGCCCAAAGTCCTTTCAGGGAAACGCAACTTCGAAATGTATAAATATCAAAGCAAACAGAAGCCTACGATGCGCATAGCCTACACTGAGTCATCGAAACCGAGCCACCAAGTGTTTACGTCTCCACTTAAACATCGACATTTCCGCCTTTAAGATGGGTTATGCGACGATGTCGTCTTCTTATGGCGCCAACAGAAGGAAAAATGTCTGTGATACGCTCAGAGCAACGAGTCCACGGAAGAGGTGTTCCTGCACTTCATGATCCTTTGGCTCTGCTACACTGCTACTTCATGCTTAAGTGCTACTTCAGAAAAAATCCTACCCAGTCCAGAGTTGGTGTCCCACTGAGTGGTAGCTTGGCTGTGAATAAATGGATTCCCCTATACGTGGTTGATACCACAAAAGCAAATTTTGAATAAGCAAAGTGGCCATCCTGTCTATCGAAAGATAATACATTTTAGGAAGAAGAGAGGAGCACCGGAATAGCCATTCCCATCTTCAGCCATCAATGTGCGGAGTTCAGGTTACATACCCGAGATGTCAAAACGATCATCGGGAAAATGTAAACACTACTGCAAGTCGGCTGATGTTCAGGGGCATTGAGTCACACCACTCTATCCTGCTTGCGGGACCAAACTGGTCATTTCCAATTCGGTTTGGACTTTGGATCAACGGTCTATGCAGGTAGTTTCATGGCAAATAGCACCAACTCCCTAGGTGCGTAACCCAGAATTGAGGTAAATAAGTCTGCATTGACCAGTCTAGTATTTATGATTTTTTGATTATGTTATACAGTTTTTAAATATAAATAACTTTCGAGTAGGATATGTGTACACCAAGATCAGATGACTGATTTATTTAGGCTTCAGGAAGAATAACCGTATGAGAAAACAATTTCAAGAAACCAGTATAAGTGAGGTTTTCATACACATTTTTACCACTGCTACAAGAGAAGTCTGTCTGAAAGCGTGCCTAATGGAAATCTGGTACTTCATCCTTCCAAAATCTTGCTTAGTTTAAACACTCCAAAAGAGACATATTTTTTTAATGAAAAGCGATAAAATGCAAGTGATAATAAAGCACCCAGCATATCAACCAGTCAAATCTCGTACCTTTTACTGAGAGGGCATACGGTATAAAGTGGTACTGCAGATGTTTATCTTTTTAAATCAACATTACGCCCCTAAGGTACTTTATTCAATTTTTAGTTAAATGGAGGAAACTGAAATAAGTACGAGATGAATATAAATACATTTTTACCTATTTGTAGCTATTTCCCTGAATTAAACTAAGAAATGTGTGGATTGGGACCTAACTGAGTGCGAGTGCAATAGTAACCACATTTAAAAGGAGCCATTGCAGCCTGAGAGGAGGAGCAAGGAGCCCCGTCAGTTTGCCCTCCCTCAAGCCACAGCTTTTAGCATACCAGAATAGTTCAAAAGTGCCTAAAGTTGTATAGAGCGGAATGTGCCCTGAATTGGCGTGGGCATGGTGTACCCTGAGTCAGCCTCATTCATGCTTCCTCCTCTTAGGCAGCAGCCCATGGTTTATGCCGATCCTCCAAATTATGTTCGGATTGGGCACCTGGTGAAAGCAGTCCCATTGGCGTGCCATCGCAAGCCCATTCGTTATGGGTTCGTAGCTCGAATAAGATAGTAGTTAGCCTCACCTGGTCCACTTGATGGTCCAGCACATCTTTCACGCGGCCCGTTTTAGGAGCACTTTATCAGTTATAATACAAAATGTGGTGGCTGTAATGTTTTTATATACTTTTCTGAAGGGTATATAGTGCTTGCCTAAGATCAATTTTCATCAACTCCTGGGCAGACGGTTCTCAGAGAAATGTCTTTTCAGCTGTCTGACTAATTTTAGGGGTTTCCGATGCATGCGTAATCATAAAAACGTGTAAGAAGAATATGCTGAAAACATTTTATCTTACCAGTTTTATTGGAAATCATGCCTGTTTGAAATTAAAGAACGAACTAATTTTGCTTCTTAACAGTTTTAAATTATGGAAGTTTACGCAGGATGTTTTCGTTCGGTTTGCTACCACCAAGAATATAATTCAGTTCACAAAGTGTGCATCAGAATACCGGGAATCTGACAAACAAAGCAATGTGTGGTCAAAGTAAAGAATTGCAATGACAGAGACTATCGTAGTAGGTCACGTTATTAGGGAAACCCGTGCCCCGATGACCTTCTGGTCTGTTTCCGTAAGATAAAAGAAGAATTGGAACACAGGTTGGGAGGATAATGTATTCAGTTCAGAACTATTGGAGAAGAGGTTGTAAGAAGTTGACAGGCGAACTAGGGCGCAACCGGGGCCGTGAGAGCGGGGTCATGTATGAGTCAGCCTTGAAGATTATAAGCCGGTTAGGACATCCAGGATTGGGCGCCGCTGGTGCGCACGTGCAAGTAGTTACGAGAGGTTTAGCGTTGTGACATGCGCCCGGAGCTGGGTCACTACAAGACCATAAAAGTCCGGAGCAATTCGATTGTTGCGCATTTTTATATATTTGAGTAAATTGTAAAGGAAGAGGGCTTATTTTGCGCAATATAACTCTAAGCTAAGTTATCAAGACAAAAATATAATTTTGGGTAAAAATCTATGATGCGCAGTTGTGCGTGTTTCAAAAATAACGAATGGTCTTCTAGATAGTTAAAATTTACCAAAACAATTCTAGTTAACTTAAAAAGCAGGTATTATCTGCGTAAAAGCAAATTCGGTTACTTGCGTAGAGCCTTCTCTCGTCGGCAACTACGCCACCCAAGTGGTCAAGAGAGCAAGGTTTTCGAGCTGCTGAACCATGCACACGTACCGCCTCTGGGACAGCTAATCACTGGCACCCGCAAACTGACTTCAAATTCCGCTGCCTCAGGATCACCTTCACTGTAAGCGCTTTCAGACTCGCCGATCTGCATCCACTTGACTGACAGTCGCTCGGGCACATATGTACCTCCAGATAGTCGCAGTTGCCCAAACGCCACTTCAGCACGCCACCCCTCGGCGGATGCAGCATGGGCCACTACACACGACAAGCCTCGGGTGATTTAATGCACGCCAATTGGAAAGTACATAAACTTATTCCATAAACCTATCAAAGCAACTGCCACCACTGTTTCATTAGCTCGCAATCAGCACTAGTCCTGACTTCTACTGTGGTCACTGGGGCCTGAGAGATGCTCGGGGTTTTGGGCACAATAGATTTGTCCCACAAGGGCCTTCTGATATATGCAAATATTATACAAGTGATACTGAAAAGGCATACTATGTCGTAGCGATTTGAACGTCCGAGAACAAGATATACTATTTGCAAATACTAAGTTAGAAACTAAAAAGGCTCCGCTTGTGGTGTACATTAACAGTTTGACCATTCATTTTGACGATTTCCACCGTATGCTCGACAGAAGGGCATTTTAGGGACGGTGACTTGCACATGGATTAGTTTTAAGTGATCGTAGACTCGTACTGCAGCTACCACACGCTCCCCCTCCCCACATGAGTTCAGTTAGTCCAGAAGATCGGACACGGGAGAAGGCACAGGTAGCTGTCGTGGTCGGAGAAGCTCATAAGAGTGCCGCCCTCTGGGTTCGGATTCTACGGAGTGGGAGTGCCATAGAGGCTACATTAAGAAGGAGCCACTGCAGCCTGACTCTCAGTATGCCGGTCAGCCACTTAACACAAACACACACTGAGCTGACCCATCAGTTAACAACCTTCCAAGCAACGGTTTTTAGTAAACCGTGATAGTTTCAAACGCTTCACCGTTTGATCTCAATATCCTCCCACCCCTACAATCAAACCACCTTCCGAGCCGGTCAGTTGTCTGAGGTGGGAGTGGGCGCAGCTGCTGATGACCTATTCTACGCTTACTGCGTATATTACCTTGCCTCCCAAACACAAGCAGCAGGATTGCAAAAAAGGGGGGTCGATCGGCTCATATATCACATGTGTGTGAGTTGGTGTGCATTACATCGAAGGTCAAGCCACAGTACATTAAGGGGAAGAAACGAATCTAAAAATCAGCAAAATAACCATAAGCCTAGTTTCGGACTCAGCGAGATTAAAATGTGGAAATTTGTTTATTGCCCTATCCAGCCTTTTGTTACGAAATATACTTCTGCAAATTGTTCAAACGGGCATTCTACTAAGTAGGATGGCGAGTCCATTCTCTTTTTCCAAAGTGCTTCACTCTAGGAAGTAGGCTGTCCAAATAAAAATTTTAGTCTCATATCGCATAAATGATGACTATAAACGGAGCCTGAAAAATTCAATCTCAAGCACCCCGGTCCCTTATTTGTTTCACAGTGGTCAACGGGTTTACGTCAACCAATAATTCTAAATAATCTATAAAGGGACAGTGAGACACTCCAAGTTCCTGAGCCAGTGGATACTTGTGATGGCAGAGGCAGAAGCAATGGTTTTAGTCAACCAATTTTTATGCCCACATAAAGCCTTCATAAAGGCCCTAAGGATCCTCTGGTCCAGTCTTAAATCAGCATGCGTGTTGGTACCTTCGGTCAAGTCGCGTTGCAGCGAGGAAACCGAGACATAGTTAATTGTCGGACACCTCCTCCCCTCTTCTCCTCTCCTCCCTCAAACCCTGACCTCTGAACACCACCAACCCTCTCCAACAGACCTAATCTTTATCGGCTGTTTAAGATTTTGCTCTCTACCCTCTTTTATATTACAGTAGAGGCCTGATGATAAAAAAATTTAAAGCATTCGTTTGCCGAATTTGAATTCCAAAAACTGGCATGGCTGAAATGAACCAAAGAATATTTGAGCAAGCTTATGTATGCAAAAATCCCCATCGTTATAGATTAACAGTATTTTTATCAGGGACTGAATGCATCTGAAAATAGGACTCATCCCGTCATCCGCAGGAAATTGAATAGCACTAACCTTACTAAAGAAGTAAAGACTTTTGACATCCGCTTAAATTTAAAAGTTTTGAGCAAAATAAACCGCAACACTTATTCCCATGGGCAATCAGTTGGGATCACTGACAACCGCCATTTATTTACTAGCACTTCAAAAACACCACCAATGTCATAAAGGACTGAAATTTTCCGAACATTCCATATTGTGATACATATATTATTACATATTTGCTATTTTCTTTGCCATCTATATTCCTATTTTCAATTAGTGAGTGCTTTATTGACTTTTACTCAGATATGAAATCAGAGCAAAATCATTTTCTCGAGGTCCATCGGCACTCAAATAATGAAACGAGGAAAATATTTCACTCAATTTCCAGAAAATTAAATTTTAAAAATTTTGATACGCTGCATGCGGTTTACTGATTTTCTGATAATCCTCATCTTGAGGCCAACACGAAAGGCTACTCTAAACGCTGTGCGGTTGTAATTTTTTATACTTGATCGTTTGCTAGGATGTTCATTATTTACTTACGAAAATTAAGTTAGCTTGTTGCTTCTCGCTATTCTAATTTTGAGTAAAGGTTATCCGTTTTCAAATTGCTATCTTAGCCGATGTAATTGCGCTTGCCTTCGAGAAACAGCGGCCGTTTTTTACCATACCTGTTCTTAAGTAGTCAGGTCCTCCAGGGTAACAGAAAAATATTTGTTACGGTAAACTGCTGATATGAGGTGGACGTAGTTTTTTATAGAATTTGTATAGTCACTCAATTTCATGTGTTATGGGTTCTAAACGTTAACTGCTGTTATACAGACCTAAGTTTTAACGCACATATCACACAGTAATCAATAATCACCTTTCCAAGGCAATAAAAATAATGGGAAGACCCCAGCCATGTAGGAGAAGCCTTGCGGTCGTGTTATCTATTACGCTATTTGACAACCTCTCTAATGTAATTTTTCTATTCTGAACAGCACGAGAAAATCCTTTGCATAGTTAATGTGTGCAGCTTTGAGTTATGTACGAAGTTGATTTAGCTTTTAATTTATCATATAATTCAACCGCCCGCGTACATCGCACTCTCAAAAATAATTAATGCAGTATTGAGAGAATGGAAATTTAAATTCTGAAGCAAAAAATATATTTCCTTGCCATTTTTGTAATCGAAGTTAACAACGCCCTTCGTGATTAAGGAGTTAAACATGACACGTTCAAACTTCAGGTACCATTGTCTACGTCCGCTTTTTATTCTAAACAAAACTGCCATATTTCTTTTGTAACCCGTAACTAGATTTATAATTATAATCTGAAACAAAACAGTATTCTGCGCACACGCTTCTTCACTGTCTAATTGTAGAATTTCATGATATTAATAACAGACTCTGCCAAAGACTCCTTAGCTTTAAACACATCTTTTTTATTCGTGCAGTTTGTGAGATAATGTCGGTCAGACAAAACGGAGCAGAAAAGGAACTTCGGGAAAAAATATCTGCTGCGACACTTAAGGTTCCTACTCTGACGACGTTAAGAAGCATCAAAATTTTATAACTTATATATAAGTTCCTAAGAAAAGTCAATATGAAAAAAGGGAGCTCACCTAGCTGAGAAGAGCAACCTGCTGCTTCGGGTATACAGAATGTGACGAGTGAACTATGCGAGTATGATTTCAAACAAAAAAGGATCATTAGTTTGGGCTTGGAATACCCAGTACGACGTTCTCATTTGCTATGTTGGTCAGACTGGCGTTATGCCCTACTGTATGACTTATGAATATGGGCTGTGCTGCTGATTATTACTTGTCTTTACTGAAGTAAATTTATTAGAAATGAAAATATATTTTGTCATGCCTCTTCCATAGATATTTGTGTATTTTGACAAAAGGATTCAAAAATAATTACTTGTTATGTCAAAAGGTACCGTGACTAGCAGGTGGTTTAGAACAGACTAAAATTTAACGGGTATTATCTTGTAACAACGGCTTTCTGTGCTCAATAACTCAAAACAGCCTCATATAACACCGGGTTAGTAGAAGGCTCCTTAAGTTTCTGCATCACATTAGGTAGCTGAAACGATGAGGTTAATCAGATTTTGAAGCTCTAGCTATTATAATACACGTCACCCAAAATGAAAACGAATAAAATACGTGAAAACGCAATTTGTTTGATTCTGATACACACTAATCTTGCAAACAAAGCAAGAACATTAATTTTTTACACCTTATTAAGACTACCGTTTTTTACATACCCTTCTAGAAAAACTAACGTGAACTCCCTGTGAAACAAACATATTATTTTTTCGTGTTACAGTTCAGTAAGTGAGGTAAGCGTAGGTTTTTAGGTAGCTCCTGAGTTAAAGGCTTGGTTTATCAAATTGAATAGGGTGGAGGCTAATAAATGTAATTTGCCAAGTATACAAATAATCTTGGTTGGAACTGAGAAATGAATTGCTTACAACGATAAAGATAAAAGGTGTTGCAGCTGTTTCCGAATAGTGTGTAATTGCATAAAACTTTCATAACTTAACCCAAACAACCTACAAAATATTATTGATTTATTTTTAATCAGGATTAATTAGTATTAGTAACAGCAAACACATCGCTAAAATTTATTGATTAAGTAAGCTGGTTAAGATCAGGTATCCATTGCATCACATACATCCATTGCCGTACTCAAGAGAAGGTCCTTTCCTCAATTAAATTGGTACGGAAGTTATCGATCCATCATGCAGCAACAAATATGGAAACTTTAGGAAGGCTTGGTCCCTAAATCTAAGCCGTGCTTGTAATCAGGTGGACGTTGATGCACACCAGAATAGTCCCCATG
Source organism: Schistocephalus solidus (assembly GCA_017591395.1). Classification (NCBI taxonomy): domain Eukaryota; kingdom Metazoa; phylum Platyhelminthes; class Cestoda; order Diphyllobothriidea; family Diphyllobothriidae; genus Schistocephalus; species Schistocephalus solidus. Next base: position 139,925 of record WEDG01002713.1, on the reverse strand, counting down.
TAAAGGTGATAAGATTTTTATCCAAAGTGACTGGTGAAAGACGGTAAACGCTTTCACCCCCTCATAAACAGTTAATATTAACAATTGTAATCCTTTAAAAACTCCCTTCTGATCCTTTATTTTTCTCTCATATAAGAAACAAGGAAACGATCGTAGCCCCACTAATCAGGAATCTGTAGGCAGCTGAAGATACATACCCAGTATTTTCACCTAAAAGATTGCTGATAAAAACATGATTTCTTAATCTTCAAAATCTCCAATTTAAGTATACTAATTAGAATCCTCGCTCTCAAAATCTTCATCCCCAACACCAATTTGAGCACCAAAATTAGCAACTTCGCTATTGAATCATTCGTATGTCCTTTAAACATTATTTGCCAAAGAGCAAACCGCTGGCCATCGGATTTAATAGCAATTTTATTTTCCAATATTGTGTTCGTCAGTCAGAGTTTTTCCTGCTTAAACAGAATGCAGCATAAAAACAGAGAGGATGACTAAGAAAGCGCTCTTATTTTGCAATAATCGAAGTTTGTAGCAAATGTTTCTCCCAAAACCAAATCAAAACGTTAGGCTCGATATTCAAACTGAGCCAAACGATGTTTTAAAAGGTAAAAAATACTTCAAGCAAAGTGGGATGAAAAAACTGGCCACTCAATTTCAGTTTTGTATGATGGTTTGAATGTCGGTTGTTTCCACAGGTCGGTAATGTGCCTCCGTCTCTTGGAGAACATTTTCTGATTGTTTCTTTAAAGGGAGCTTTGAATTATTGAAAAAAATGGATCATACTAAGGAATTGTTTCCATTAGTCTGTTTGGTATAATCCAGTTGTTCTGGAAGACTGGCCCATCATTTGTATAAGGCAACTAGACTCATCCTGAGGAAAGCGAATTGGTGAATATGCAGCAGATGATCAACATGAAGCGGAGTCTTTTCTCAAAAGGAAACCAACCCAATCGACACGTCCAAGAAATCAAGCTAAACATCAAAGACTCCTAGTTAAATTATAAAAAAGCCATATTTATATAACTGTGTAACTTAGTCCAATATGCGGGTAAGTAGAACAAATTATACGGTTGTCAAAGTGGGGGGGAGGGCGAAAAGAAACAAAATTGCGGACCGTTTTCTGATCCTGGTCAGTGGAATGGTGGCCACTGGTACAGGTAATTAGATGCGGGCGGCTAAATTGGTGGCTTTCGGCCACGGTAATTGCGGTGCCTGTATCAAGTTCTTTTGAGCGCACAAGACCGGTTTGCGTAGCCCGATTGCAGCTCCTTCTGCAGTAGCCAACAGACGTTGCCCAAAGAATTTCGAATAGGTTGAGGGGAGCTTTTTAATTACCCAAGAGGCCTCTTTTGCATCTACACGAGGGTCTGTTTCTACCAAAGGTGCGAGAAGAGAACTGTTTATGTTCTTCATCTGTCCCATTTCTAAGCATGCTGGAAGGTGTTCTCGTACTCCTTTGGTAAAACGCGTGCTCGTACGACGAATATATTCTGCCCCACAGGAGCAAGTGAAAGAATAAATGCACATTGAGGTGGTCTGGGCTGGCAGTTTGTTCTTACTCCCCCCGTATATGATGGGAGTATTCGAGCATAGTACATGGGCATTATCTGCTGGAAAGGTGCTTGACATAGCTTGGTTTAGGTACCTTCGTAAGAGTTCAATTGCTGCGTCCCCTTGAAATGGACCCTGATGAATCGTTGTTTCTTGCTTGCCATTGGCACTTGCGGCTTTGGTAGTCTTTCGGTCATATTCTAAGTTACGCTTAAAGTTCAGTGGTACAAATCTCCAAAAGGGGGTGTATTGTTCGGACCATGTCTTCTTACGATGAACACTACGTCGAATACTCCCATCAGGCCTTCAACTCAGAAGCACGTACAGAAAAGGGAGCGATCCGGATTGTTCCTCTTCCAGTTTAAATTTGATTGACGAGTGCGCCTGATTTATGGTATCCATTACAGCTGAAATGTCCGTTTGTTCAGATGCAACTGCAAAGATATCATCCAAGTAGCAACCATAATATTTCAAACGATTTATCTGCGGACGAAGCTGTAAGGCTTCTAGCTTGCCATGAAAATATTCGGCAGAAGTGGGCCAAGGTGTGAGCCCATAGCTACTCCGTCTATCTGTCTGTACAAGATTTTGTAAAATAGGAACTGCACGTTCAAAGTGCATTTTAATAACAGTTGCTTTAGCGCATTCACTGATATTCCTATATGTTGTTGGCTGGAAGTAATGAATTCACAGATATTGTTGGCTGTCTCCGTGACTGGCACATTCGTAAAAAGAGACGAGACATCCAGTGAAAACATCGTCATGCCGTTCAGGTCAAATAATTTCACGCTCTCAACGAACTCAAAAGTATCTCGGTAGCTATGTGGCACTAGCTGATCCTGAATGGGTTTTAGTTTGTCCGCTAACCATTTTGCTATCGCATGATACGGTGAGTTCTTCATATCTAGGAAGGGACAAACGGGTTTGCCATCTTTGTGGATCTTTGGTAAGCCGTACAATCGAGGTTTATGCGTGCCGACGGGGCGGAGGCGCTCTAGGTCATTTTCGCTTATCAGACCTTCCGTTTGAAGTCTTTTCGAACAGTCAGTCAGTAACGCTTCTACCTCACCAGTCAGATCCTTCTCCTTTTCTGTCTTTAAAAAACGTTTCCTGTCTGACAGAATTGCTTGTTTTTTCATAATATAACCTGTTATGTCATTAAGACAACGCCCATTCCGTTATCTGGCCTCGTTATGAGGACATCAGTATTTTGCCGGAGATCTTTTAATTTCTCCATGTGCGACTTTGTTAGTAAGCGTCGACATTTCCGGCCATTGTTCAAATATTGATAAGAACAGTTAAATAACGTAGACTCAAGGTATTGTACGCTGTCTGTCGAAACTTGCTTAAGTTTTTGAGTTTGAGTAAGGAGGTTTTCAAACTGCGTTTCTAGCTCTAGTTGGCTGGATTTCTGATGCGGGCAGTAAAACTTAGGACCATGTGATAAAGCTTCGATCGAAGTTTTATCAAGAGATATAGACAAAAGCTTGTGAACGTAGAGACTTTGGTCTTCTTGCAGCTTCGATTGTGGTCTGCCTTCGTGTACACTTCGAAGCAAGGCAGCTATTTTTATTTCTTCACGTTTTTTCAAAATGGACACCACATATTTCTCAAATTCCTGTCTCTCATCTTTGTCTAGGTGGTCGAGTATGGTTGCACGTTGGGAAACTGAAATGCCAAAAATGAAAAAAATAGCATGCAAAAAGTAAACTCGATTTGCCTATGTATATATTGCTTTCCCGTGCTTTAGGTAATAAGAAATGCAGTAAAATATGTAAAGACGATCAATGCATACTTTTTAAAATTAAGGTCTTTAACTAATCAGTGTAACAATCCAACTACCCGGTTACAAACAGTTTTCCAGAATGCTTTTTTTCGGGAATATGAACAATTGTTTTTCGTGTTTCATTGCCCAACATGCAGCTTATTACGACGAAGATCATTTTTTTAAATTTCTAAGTTGATAAGTTTGCATAGATAAGGTATTTCCCCTACTCACATTTCAAGAGGACGGTCTGTGGCTAAGAAATGAGACTATACTTAACAGATGCATTCATATGCACGTCAGTTACTAGCCGTAAAATAACCGTGTGCGCTTTGTCACGGTTGGTGGCAAAAGAAGGCTCGGCGGTTTTTAATGCCAAGCTAAGCTCTCTAGTCCTGATTTCTAAAAACAGGCAAGTTTTGGATAGATTAAGACTTTTAATTGGCAGTTCTGTAAAAAGAGCACTCGGTAAAAATGATGGCATGAGCATTATGAATCTTTTTCCTTGGTTTTTGTTACCCATGTAAACTCGAATAGGTTTTTTTATAAAGATAAACATGAGTATGTTTGTTTTGCTCAGTTGGTGTAAAGTACTTATTCTTCAAAGGTTGCACAAATAGAAACTGTCTTTCAGTTGTAAAAGTGTCCAACTGCAAGAATACTAAAACCGTTGAATGTCCCTTCATACATCGCCACAATAATACGTTTAATAATTCTGCTTGTTAAGTAGCCGAAACCGTCCTCATCCATCGTTAAATCTCATGAGCATGAGGGGACCTTTCCTGAATAACGTTGAAAAATTTATGATTTTTATCAAACTTAAATTAGATAGCATTGAGTTTCGAAACAGAATGCAAAAGCTCAGCCAAAGGTTCATTTAAAATTACTCTGAAATAAGAGAAATGTTTTAAAACCAAAAATACCTTTTTTTCGAATAGATAATCCGAAGCAGATGCGAATGCTTACATAAAATATTTTCGCGCGTGTTTTCAATACAATATATTTGATGTTACAGAGGCATCGAAACTTGTGCAGCCAGTTTTTGACGAAGTGTTGTGTAGGTAGGTGGCTGAAAATAGTCTCATTGAAATATCTTGAAAGCATGCTGTTGTTACGAATTCGCTTAAGTGATCCTTTCAAATCGATTTCGATTACAATTTCCATTAAATGAGATCACGGGTGTTTCTCTTTATGTTATTGGCGGTTTGAGCCATATTCATAAACTCATCTAAACATAAAACCTACTCGCTGATGAAAAACATCCAAAGGCCACCATGCCAGCCATAAACGCCTGATCATGCCTGCGGTATTCCTCGCTCTGTCTCGACAGCGGGCACAGGTCAGTGAGGTGGAGAGTGTACGTCAGACGAAGAGAAAGTCTACTATCAGACCAGACTAATTCAGGCAAATGGTACTTTGTCCATATCCACCACTCTCTGCACGCACCAGATATCGTCGGAAATGACAATATTGATATTGATTCTATTAGAAATGGAAATGTTTCATTTTATCCTTATTTATAAATTTGTTCCTCATCCTTGCTTACGTTGTGATTCTATTTTACGCACCAAGGTATAAACATAATTCCTAAACGACTAGCACAAACTATATTCCATTTTAAACGTCGAATTCTTGAGTCCATCACGCATATCAATAATCTTACCTTACAAAACATTATCTCAAAACCTAATGATATGAGCTTTGTCTTGATTAATCATGAAATATTTGCCTGTGTTTGAAAAGATCGCGTATGTTGAAATAACATAATTCTATTGGCATCATTGCTGCGATTCTAGACATAAAATTCGACAGATTTGCAAATAAACTTCCAGGGGAAACATTACTGGGTACTCACATCTTGCCTCACTAGGTTTAAGGCCATCTACAAATTCAATTTTAAGGTTGTTCAAGAACCTGTTTTGGCATATTTGCCTCGCTGGGACGACTAAAGCTTATCGTACAAACATAACTATGCAAATTTGATCCAAGCAAGTTATTGAGATAAACAAAATACCTAAATATAAAGCAAACGCACGTTCCACCTCAAATTATAAACGGTTTCATTAGAAAAATAACAGATTCATATTTTTAATAAAAAAATGTTTTCCTTTACACGTTTAACGAAAAACTAACACGGATGGTGTTTGTCCCCTCGGGCAGTCTGTCATGGTTTCAGGTAACGCGTTCTATTATTTTACTCATAAACTGTGGCTTCATTTCACAAATTTGTTGACGGATACGCACCACTTTAAAAAGCAAACACTTAGTGTGAGCCTGTGTGCGCGGTTTGGGTTTATTTTTTTAACACATTTTCACTGACGATGGTTTCAAATATCTCTCGTACTGCCTCCAGGTCCCCACTCCTTTACGGTTGTTAAACAAACTATTTTGAGTTTGCAATTATTAAATAAAATTTGTAACGGGTATTGAACCCGGTGAAATTGTATAGTAGATGCAGAAATGTTTCGAAGTTTCTTTGCGACACAAGTTTTATTCGTACAAACCACTCAGTAAGTACAAATTACAGAGGCACACAGCACAAATGATGGATAATTCTAGTCTTCCCCTGTACTATTACAGAAGGCTTCGGGGCACCGTCGAGAGATGGTCAGTTCGCATGCAGTCTTACGCGTAAACGGCACAAAACTGCTTCAGTAGAGCATTAAAGTTGGTGGTTTAATTCATTTTCAGTAATCTGCGTATTTTCCATACTACCGCAAGAGTTTTATTACTGCCAACATTACCGATGCAGTTTGAAGCAACTACTATGACATAAGGCTGCCAACTGGAGTGTGAGCATGACTGCGCATTTTCTGTATTTAATCACCCCAGTCCCCTATATCTGCGCTATCTGTATACGTTGCTGTATCTGAGATTGGGATTAAGAGTGAATTAGAGACTTCAGGTTTATACCATTCTGGGGGAAGCGTAGGTGTTGTCTTAAGGTTTTCCTGGAACTCGCCTTTCCACGTATCGAATGATGATGTAATTGCTTAGTACGTTTCTGACGCACTGGTTTCTTTCTCTTTAGAAATTTAAGCAAGTAAATTTCTCATTCAATTAACCTGACGGAAATGACAATTCACTGTGTTTATAGCTACTTACGATGACTTTTAAACCCGTAAACCAGAAAGTTAGGCAAATCTGCATTTAGTCAACAGCCAACAGGTGCAGGATTGCAATGGACAGGGAAACAATAACACGTAAAGCTCAAGTCAAATACAGTCGTAAAAGGGAAAGTTAATGTTAGAAGAAATGCAGTTTGAGAAACCGCCGGCTTCTGATTAGATGGAAAGTATTCCCTCGTGAACTCATTTGAGCCTCCCCCTCACTCTGACTCCATTGCCCGAGGCTAAATTCAGCTTAAAATATTACAGCAAGCCTCTGTCAAAGATAGGTCTACAGAAGACAGCAAAGTCAAAGCAATACTATAAAACAATTTAAAAAATACTCAGCTCACGCCTTAAGCCCCTGTTTGCCCATAAAACTGTTCTAAACCCAAACACTAGGTTCATTCTGACTAGAATTAGCAAACGGGAAAGTTAGTAGGCGCACAAATGAGATTTAAACAAAAGCTTAGCCTATCCACGATGAGTTGGAATTTCATAAAACTCATAACGTAAACACAGGTTTTGGCCAAAGATAATAATTAGAAAACAGACTTCCCACAAGACTAAATTGATTGAATAGTTTTGTTAGCGAAAAAGCTTTTAGGTGGCGTTTGGCATTTTTAAATTTCTTGCGCCGATAAATATGTAAAATAAAACTCATAAAATCAAACGCATCCTTCTGTCAATGGAAATGTTCAGAAAAAATAAAGATATGCGCGAAATCTTTATTCTGCCCAGAAACTAGGCAAGGGTTAATTATAAAAGCAGAATTATGTTTGAGGAACATTAAGCAATTTCCTTTTTCAAAATTCAAAATTAAATATCTATGAAATCTGATGCCATAAAACTAACTAATAATCTTTATTAATTATTATCTGCCTTAAAAACCCCTGTCTTCCAAATCGGAAAATAAATGTTTAAAATGTACTAATAAAATGTTTGGTTATGCTCGTGCGAAGTCGGTCGGTAGGTTTATCTGGGAACGTGTGATTTTTCCATATGAATATTCACCATTATGAAACGGGTGAAGCAAGGGATTGCTATGCAGTGCGTTTTTAATGATACATTTGTGCACTGGGAGAGAACAAAAACGGTTAAATTGAACAGGTTAATAGCTATTTTAAGCATATGAACAGAAGAGCCTCAGTGACCACCTGGAAAATACATACATAATAGAAAGGAGCTCCTGTCCTCTGTAGTCCTCTTATTGAAAAAGATAATAAAGTCAGCTGTTAAACAACTCTGGAATGTCGAAAGTTCCTTTTAAAGTAGAAGCAAATATAAAGCTCGTGGGTTTTCCAAGAAAATATTCGTTTCACGTTTGTACCCTGAAAACCCATTAACGTGGATGAGACAGCCTCTTATTTTAAGTATGCAGTGGAAATGAGTCAATGAATATTCGTGAAAAGCCCGCTTTTTAAGATAAAAGTAAGTTGATAAAAGCTGACAGAAATATTTTTCATGATAGGGCGTCTCCTAGCGACTAATCGAGGGCAATAAAACAATAGCGTTCGACCAAACACCAAAAATGTCGGCGTTAGTTGTTTGCACAGAAGTTGTATAACTTTTCAGATAAAGACCGTATTCTGAACACGCAGTCGCACGTCAGAAGTCACTCTCTATGAATGTGCAATATCACAAATTGCACAAAATTATCCTTTCTTTGTTTAAGCTTATTGGTAGAGTGCAAAGCAATTATGTTGCTGTTGAAGAATCTCCGTGATATATGTTGAATAACGAGACACACTTTGACCATCAACCCCTTCCCCGACAACCTATTACGTAAACGCATCACGACTAAAGCCCAAAAGCAAACCCAACAAAATAATTTCTCCAAATTAGCTGTTAATAGTTTGCATTAGTAATTCATTTGCATTTGATGACCTGGCTTCCTCAATTTTGAAACACCACGTTCATTGTTCCACAGAAATACGCACACTTGAGAATTTCCATGGCAAGGATGACTTATGTGGCCCCTAACCCAGGACAAGAGCAGTGAAACCACCGGTAATTCAGGCGTATGTGTGCCGAATTCATGGGAAGATAAGATTGGGATCATGGTTACGACTAGGATTATATTAAGGAGAAAGATCGTAGGTTGAAATTTAGGTAAGATAACGGTAAGTTTTAGGATGATGGTTAGGGGGTTAAGATTAGGGGGTTAATGTTAGGGCTAACGTTTAGGCCTACCTTTGGACTACTGTTAGGCTAAGGACAGGAATATCTTCTCTTCCGGGCATTATGCGCAGGGCCACCTTTATTACTTAAACGGAGCGTTCCTATGCTCGCACCCTGTTTAGGGGTCCAGAAATAAAATCCTTACCACAAATATTTCCCGAAGTTTTATCCTCTTCACTTTTGTTTTGCACTCATAGTCCTTACTACTAGTGGAAGTGTGATTGTGAAGGAACATACCAAGAGAGAGGGAGAGGCGTTCAGACAAAATTGGTGTGTTTGTGTTGCAGTGTTTTAAGTAGCCATTTTGATCATCCGTCTTCGAAAACTGGACAGCCCCATGCAGAAATCTCGGATTGTGTACGCAAAGTACTCGGCGCGTGGACTGTTATTACTACCTGCAGGTGCCAATCGGCTCATCCCTTCGCCATTGTCTGCGTCGCTGATGTCTTCTTGTACCGTGATGACAATTGAAAAGATCAGATTGTTTCACGCTCTGACTGCCTTTTTTGAAGCAGGTTAGCAAAGTCCGATGGCTCGCAGGGAGGTAATTACCTGGGCGAGCAACTGACTTCCTATAACATTAAACTTGCGCTGATGAATGGCCGACAAAAAGACCCATCATCTCGATAAAAATCCTAATTCAGTTTGTCCCGTATGTGTGGCAGAAATTACCGACCCCATCTTAGATCTTAACTCTACACAGTTAGCTGACATTCCTGCATAGCGCTGGCGATTATTGGCTAGTTATTTTCTGCATTTTTACCCTCTCTGCTGGGTAAATGAAGCCAAAAGTAAACGACGGACTCCTGGTAATTGGTAATGAGAGTCTTTGTGGTAATATCGGCCAAAGTGGGGAGTCAGCCCTTTGTATGAATCTTATTCAGGTTGCACGAGACCTCAAGGCACGGTTTCGGAGACGCCACTCATTTGTGAAAAGTTACGGCTCTGCCCGAATTGAGTAGAATCTTAGCTCCGATCCGTTCGTGACATGCGATCAGCCTTCTCCTTACGAGCAGGCTGTTCAGCGGTTGCCGGACAACAGGCTTGCCTATGTACATGGACTTGAACGGGCGATGGACAATGCCTGCAGTAAGGTTAATAGTGTTGTCAGGGCCAGTTAAACAAATGACAAGGTTTAACATTAGTGACGATGTATACACGGGAATATAGTCTTATTGCGACGCTAAAAATAGGGACGAAGCATGCAATGTAAGCCACCCTACTGAAAATATATAATCCAAAGGTGAAGGTTAACCCTAAACACACCGCTCCTACCAGGCTTCACCAATAGGTAACGAGAATGAAAACGCATGGAAGGTCCAGGATGAATTGGTACATCGAATTGTATAATTTTTGTTTGAAATTCAGGTAAACAACTATCGTCGAGGTTATTTGGACTGAGCCTTCTTTTTTCCGCAGAATGATACACCATGACTTGCACTTGCCTATGTGTATCCATCTTTCATCCCGATCTGTGTGACTAGAGGGTACCATTTTGACCAAAACAGATAGCAAATACCAGAGTAATCACCCGTTTGCATATCTTCTGTGGTGCAAGAGAGGCCTTTGTGTACTATAAATTTTGCGGAAACCGAATTTTGATCAATAAATTTCAGTCATTTCGATGCTGACTTCCTGCAAAATATAAATAACGAGATAGAATTGTCAATTAATCCGTATCTCCCACCCTCTCTCAAATACTGAATTACTATGACCGTTTTACGCAAAATGAGTCAAGTTTGATCATATCTTTTTAGTTTCTCTCATGCGTATTATTTGTACTTAAAATAACTCCGTCGGTAACACTAAGGATCACGTTCGCTAAAATTGACCCTTAAAATGACTTTTCATTTCATAGGTGAGGATGTCCAGAGGAGCTTCAAAGGATACTAAGCTCCTAAGGTTCCTGGCGAACGCTGTGCATTAACTGTCGGAAGCGTTGTTCAAAAGCTTTTAAGTTGAGTGAGTACAGTACTATCATGGCATCCTTTTGAGTATCTATTTAACCTCATTCGACGATATTTAGAAGGAAAGTCTATAATACCCTTAATATAAGCTGTCTGAATAAATTCCTTGTTTACGGTAAGAGGTATGCGGAAATCACTAACTCAGCCAGATTAAATCAGCAACATACTAAGTCAATTCTGCCTTGCACACCTGCGAATACTGCATTGCGTTTCCTAGCACTCAATACTTATGGGCCCGGAGTTTGGTTCTCAGTCTGGCTTAATTCGAGTGAAAGGATTAGATGCATTGGTCAATAGCTTCACCAATCACGTAAGATTATTATAATTCCACCAACTAACAAGGACATTCATTCATAATCATGACTATAACGCGAAGCCCTATAATCCGTTCAGCACAAGGCAAGCGTGCAAGCAAGGACAGGTGGTATAGATCAAGCCATGCCGATATAACTAAAATAGTCTATTGGTCAAATAAAAAAGAAAATTTTTATTTCCGAAAGCGAATGCTGGTCAGTGAAACACAGTCAGAATGCCCTTGTGAAATTGTGCAGTTTTCCAAGAATCATTCAACTGGATGTCACCAGCTAGAAGGTTTCATCCAAGAGCTGACCAGACGCTGAATTAGCCCAACAGAACGCACTGAATTCCTTGAAAGATCAATAATATCGGCTTCAAATTACCTATCAGACTTGCAAAAGGAAGCAGTTTAACTTGACGCAGGTACAACACCATGAAATCACGACTAATATGCGTTTCATTTCGGAGGCGAAAGGTAAACCCTGTGCAGATGACCTCAGGATTTATTTGACAAATCAAAGCTTGTTGCTTTACTTCTGTCCGACATTTATCACTAAATTGTAGCAAACCCATCGATTTTGAAAGGTTATAGGCGTAGAGTGCACTGTAAAGTCTACCAGAAAGCGTGCAGTGAACGCTAGAGGACCTACTGATGTGCCAAACCCCTCGCAGCTGTGGCTTTCAGCATAAAAATGCGGACAAAGCACGGGTGAATGGAATTTTAGCTAGTATCCATGGTATTAATATGGCGTATTATGAAGCCCCTATATGAAACCGAAACTCTCAGATCATATACATTATTGTGCAAATAAGCAAAATCTGCTAAATTACCTTCGGAAATAGGGGTATTCATCGATCGCGTTACAGAGCTTAGTCATTTCATTATACATTTAAAATCAACCTAGAACTCTGCCAGCAGCCACACAGTGGCAAGTATTACAGGCAGAATGACATCTTTATCATCTTTATGTTCACTAACAACTTCCACGCACAGGTTAGCAGGTCTCCTAATCGATTGTTGAGGCGATAGAGAACAAGAAAATATGCGATATTTGCAATGTGTTCTGGTCATATAACATGCTGTATGCACATTTCAGGATGGAGTCAACTCCTACTTCACCAGAGTACATTTCTCAATCTATAAATGGGGGCAACGCAGAAAGGCACATTGTAAACACACCAACCGGTGGCCAACATGAAGCCTCATATCAGCATAAAATGCCTGCTCTTCTACCATCAATGATCTCACCATATTCAAACAACTTTTCTACGCGAACTGACACCTTTCGGCATTAAAAAAGAGGTAAAAACGTCAAAACGTTAAAAACGACAAAAAAGAACATACCTTTGTTCGGACGTATGTACAGAACAAATGCAATGCGCATTTCCTATAAACCTATTTTTGAAAACTTTTAACCATCTTATCGAGTGGTTTTTATGGGAGTTCGACCCTTCCTCAAAGGGATGACCTCTACAGATGTCTGGAATGGTGACCATCCCATACACCGCCACTGTCCTTAAAACATATTAAAATGAGAAAGTAAGGCACTCCAGTGTTACCAAACAGGGTATACTCCAAAGTCCATTGGAGTTTAAACTTTCAGATTTCGGCACTGTGCAGGGAGATAGAATTTACCCCATTTGCTCCAAGTTCCTATGAAAATGTAGGTAAAATAAAAACCAACCTGAGGCAGAAGAAAAATAGAGCATACGACTACCACGTCTGCGGGTTTGAACAATGGACCCACAGTACGCATAAGGTGACAGACTCAGTTGGAATTGCGTTCGGGTTGCAGGATATTATCATCGCGTTGCCCATACAGTTCACAATACAGCCCTCACAAGAACTCGCATAGCTGCTAGAAGCATATATGAATTATAATACCAACAAGGACAAGGGAGGCTGGGTGTTTATTTCTGGTGTACCGGTTGCCGTCATTCAGCCCTACTTAAAATCAGTCGTGCAGGACCTAAAGGTTGAACTTGAGCACTTAACACAGCGAACACGATCAGTTCTACCGTATGTGACCGTAAATGTCAGAATATTTTTGCCACTGCTTTTTGAAAATATTTGAGGTGAAATATATGCTTTTTTCATTAGAATACTGGAAGAACCAGGCAATAAAAATTTCTGGAAAATAGTTTCGCATATCATGCCATAAAACATAATATCACAGTTATTAAGCTTATTCTCAAAGGCCTTGCGCCCACAGACATTGCTGTCAGGTTGGGAATGGCCAGGTCAACAGTTTACACCATTTTATACCGTTATAAGAAATTCGGCCACATCGAAAGGAAACCTGGAAGTGGAAAAACAAAAAGTTCAAACTCCTCGTCTTTATAAGAGTGGTGCAGGATCAGATTTGACGCAATCCAGTCCGGAGCATGAGAAAGATGGCTTAGGAACACAAGGTCAGGAATGTCGGAAAAAAAGGTCCTGAAGGCGATTTAAGGGGTAAGGACAAAGAAGCATCTTATTACTGAGACTGTGGAGTAAAAGCGACGGGAAAGTAGTATGAGAATCTTAAACTCCCTCAATAAATTACCACCCAGAGAGCTTTTCTCGAAAGAAATCCCCTCACGGTTGAGTCGGTGTCTGGCATTAGAACAGATCGTTACATAAGCCCCCTAAAGGTGAATGCGGTAACTAGGAATGTTACGTACAAGTATCAGACCAAAGATCCTGTGTCGTTGGCCTGATCGCCTAGGACGGCCAAGTCATGCCCCCAGTGTTTTGGGTAAAAATGTACCTGGATCTACCTGGATGTTCTTCTTTGGCGTGTCACGCCTAAGGTAGGCTCAAACTAAACTTCAGATGACCACGCGGTCCTCTTGAAAGATGTTGCACCTCCGCAAACGTCAAAAAAACACAAAAGTGACTGGAAGACCACATGCCTATTTCTGGCCCAATTATACGCGGCCACCATCCTCACCATACTTAAATCCCCTCGACTAAAGCATTTGGGCTTATGTCGAAGGGAAGGCCTGCAACAAACCTCACAACAGCATTGAGGCGCCTAAGATCTCCATTACTAGAGAGTGGAAAAAGATGTCACCGGGATACATTAGAAACACGTACGCCATGTTCAAACCCAGAATCAAAGAAGACATTACTATAAATGGCTCTCATATTTAACCATTCCTTCCTAATAAGAATGCTTTTCACTCAGCAATTTTTATTGGAACACTAGCACAATATTAGAGCGAATCCCAAACGGCAAAGTGAGCGGAATGGCTGGTGAGTTAACTTTTTAAAAAGAAGCAGTCGTACAATTTCAGTCTTTTCTTAAAATGTGTCTTTTATTGGTTTTTAAATTCGATTGCAGAATGACAGCAAAATATTCTACACAGTTGCCATCCGGTTTAAAACAATGAGAATATGGACGCCGACCGAAAACACTGAGGAATCAATCGCCTGTTAAATCAACCTCCAGTGGTAACAAATCAGATTTCTATGCTGTCGACTGATATATCTGACGTGGACACTATGGCAACAACATACTACCCACAAAATGTACACAAGGGAATAGCAATAAACGGGTTAATGTCCGTTAATTACATTTTTCCAGGTCCCCGCGTCCTTTTTGAATTTCCGCATATGAAAACCAAATAAGAGCTACTCGAATTTACTCAGAAGGACTTAACTATTTACAGGGTTCAGTTGCTATATTCGGACGCAGATTCATTTCCTACAAAATAAATTCCGATTGGCTTTCATCTGCTGCATACACCGTGTCACTTTTCAACACTCAGTAACTCCTGTGGTCTTTCCCAATGGAGGGAATCGAACTAGTTAAAAAAAATGTGCAGTCATTCCTCATTGCTGGTTGTTGGTCTTTCTGCAAATTACGACGGTGAATTACTTCTGCATCACCGATGGATGGCCGTTCTCTGAAACAAAATGCACAATATAATGCATCCATTCCCCTTGTAACAAATCAATCGATCCCAAGACCTGTCTGTGGAGGTAATACGCATCTGACCTCTTGTCAGATAGTAGAAAGGGGTGAAATAGGACCATGAATTAGTTTGAAGAAAAAGAACGCCTTCCAGCCTCTTAGGCAGCCTGGAGTAAGCTGTCTAATTAAATTATATATGCATTCATTGATGACCACTTGTGGGCGACCGCATGTTCTACATAGCGACGTATTTCCACAACAGATCTAAATTGCGGGCACAGACTTAAATTCGCGTAAGAACGTTCTCATAAAGCGATCGTTGGTGCTGCTGCTGCTAACTTTACGTACTCTTAAAATATTATTTTTTTTATTATGTGGTTTTCGACTACAAGCATACGCTATTTTTCATTTATATCTGACGAACACATACCTTAACCACAAAAACATACACCTCGAACCAGCACGCAACCAGTCTTAATGACGTTTACGCGATTCGCGTGCTCCTGAAAACGCTAGCAGCGCGACGGCAGTGACCTACAGAGGAACGAGTAATTCGCACTCCGCAGTGCTGTGGTACGAGTATTTTTTTCTGCCGTAGGCAGCCAAAATAACTCAAAAGCGATTGATGGGGCTCACAACACCGCGAATCTGATTCAGCAGTCTCTGTATTTCAGTTTTAGACACGAGACTTACAGCTAAAAGGAGGCACTCATATTATGCGAATATGTTTGCTGAAAAGGAGCTAGCAACTGTGAGTATAGTCCTCAGGCGACGTAAAGTGTCAGACGGTCAAAATCGAACGCAGGTCCTCGCGACAAACAACTAGGGCTTCATATTTTCAGATAAGTCGCTGTGCCCTGAGAAAACGTCAAATTACGACACTTCTCATAGTAGTGTATATGAAAGGGGTGAAATTTGGTAATATAAGGGTTGAAACTGGGTGCCTGAAATTCAAGTGGTATGTGAATAATACCGTTGATATAGGTTTCAATTTCATCACCTTGGCTCGAAAGAACAGGAACAAAACAAGGTCTAAATATTGATCAAATTTTTTTACTTCTCTAAGGCTGATTTAATTCCACGATTTGAGGTTCTTTTTTGAAGAGTACCATTGGTAAACTGCGTTAAGGACATTCTATATTTACTGCTGAACTCGGAACTTATTTTTCTAATTTTGAGTCTTGTGATGTGGAATTGGAACAGCTCTTTGCCTTCAAGCATTTTTTCAAATGAATTTGAGCAGATTTTGGATTTTCTAGAGAAGGGAGAATAACATACAGGCCATACAGCCTGATTCTGCTTAAGGAGAACGTCAGCGTTCACCTGTCACCTGGTGGCAGGAATTGCTCTGAAGAACTTATCTACATGGTTAGCCTCCTTTAAAAGTTTGAGAATACCGGAATCAGGGAGAGTCAGGTAGGTGCTGGGCAAGACTTTTTCACTGTTACCAAGTTGTGCGATGGTTGCTATTGTTCGACGGGATAGTACGGGTAGTCGTTAGTCATAGTCACTAACACCCAAGTCTCTGCTGTGCTTCTCAGAAGCTAGGTTCTGCCTAGCAGCTGCACCTCGGTAACCGTCTCAACCTTCCCGCTAAACAAATGGCAGTGTGTGGTGTTCTATGTGCCACCAAACCCGGGATTTCCCCATTTCCTTTTTTTCCCACAACTCCTTCTCCATCCCCACTTTTATAAAGTCTCACGGAGAGGGCGACATGCAATCGCGTATGCTAACTCAGGTCGCTCTTCCACCAAATTCAGCCATGACCCATCTTGTAGTTCGGCATCCTTTTGGATTGTCTAAGCAGCGTTATATAGGTACAGGGTTGAAAAGGTATCTAACTGGGGATCTCAACGCAAAATGTAGAAGGTTGCATCACATTAGTTGCGGCTACACTTAGTGGCCCCTTACAAGCACCTAACTGTCCCTTTTGCCTCCACGCAGCTAGGTACGGTAGCAGCCATACCCCAGGCAACTGCTTCAATCGGCGGGCAGCCATCTGAGATGTCTGAGCAGTCCTATTTATAGAAAGCAGTGCTTGCCATCATCGTGGCGGAAGGGGCTAGAAAGTTTGCCCTAAACAAATGCTGATATCACGTCATCTGCATGCTGAGCGTGGCTCGCAGATGTAAATACAACTCACGTTCGAAACAACTGAACAAGCAGCAAGCCAAGACATAGACTTCTCTTGGAAGGCAGTTGTGGCTTCTGACAGCACGTTCGAAATAACGAAACAAATAAAAACCTCTGTCCCTTACCCCATGTAATGATTGAGTGAGTACGCTCACTCTGGCATCCTGGAATGTTTGTTTTCTTTTAAAGAATCTGAGTAGCAAAGGACCAGGTTGCATGGTGCTAGTCTTCCGTGAACTGGTGCAGTACAGGGTAGCTACTCCTGCTTTCAGTGAAAGCAGATTCTCCAAATGTGTTCGCTGGAGGAGATGGGTGCTGGCTTCACCTTCTTCTGGAGCGGCCACCCGAGGACAAAGCAATACGATGCTATTATCGCTTTTGCCATCCAGAATGAGATCGTGGGAACACTACCCTGTCTGCCACAGGCCATCAACGTCTGATTGATGATCCTTAGCCTGCCTTTCCGGAGACCCACATCCACCACCATCATCAGCATTTACGCTTCCTCCCCAATGACGATCACTGACGAGGCGAAGAACAAATCTACGAGGACCTGCTTGCGCTGCAGGCGATCGTGCCGAACGTGGACAAACTATTTGTCCTTGGCGACATCGAAACCTGCGTCGGAAGAGACCACGTTTCCTGCATGTGAATGATGGGTCCCCATGGTCTCTTTACTCAATGAATTCATGCCAACAACCGTCTCTGGCTGACCAACACCTCCTTCCACCTTCCTACGCGAGATAAAGCAGCATGAATACACGTCCGATCGCAGTACAGGTGGCTGCTTAACTACTTTCTCACTCGGAGGCGAGATCAACAGGACAAACAAAGGACCAAAGCGATTTGCGAAGCCGACGGCTGGATGGAGAAACGCCTTGACCTCTTCAGATGTGGGTCCGAATTCAACCCCACAGAATGACCCAAGTTAAGCAACTACAAGGTAAGATAAATACTATTCTGTTAAATTCATTTCATCGCTGTTTTCATTTCAGCAACCGGTTGGCCCATCGACAGGAAGATCTACCACCTATCCCATTCCCGCAACCGGTAAAAATTCCCTCGGTGCCACGTCAAACGCTTTCCTCGTCAGCACCGCCCCCACCGACAGAAATACTCTGCTTCTGTCTCTGCTGATGGTTTCGAGTGAGAATCTGAAACTTCAGGCCAATAAACTTCCTGTTCTAGCAATCGCATCTTCCCCTTTTGAAATGAGAATACTATGTTAACGTGCACTCATTTAGCTCACACATTCATCTTACGCATTGGTCTAGTTTATCAAATACGAATCCATCAAACTGTGACCAAAGAATCATTGCTAAGAGCCCCACCATACATACATGGCATCCGCTTTCATTGTCCGCACTGCTCATGCACATGAAATCACTGCATAAGCCTAAGCGGTTACATGTGTATCCATGAGATTTTAATACAGCACAATATCAACACACCAAGCGCACGCGACAAATCCAAACAACTCACTCATTTTCAGCTCTAACAATTTTCCACCAAAGAGCACGACATTAACACCTCACCCGATCCAGCAGGTCCCAACCTCTCTTACCCTCATTGCAACTGCACTTGCAAATCACGTATCGGCCTGGTAAGTCACTTATGAAACTCGCATGGAAACTAATGAACCAGTACCAGGAGCACCTAAATATACCAACCGTACTCAGCTCAATTATACACTCTGCTATATGCACCTTCATGAAAACCTGTGGTGGACCATCGATGGCCATATTACATTCCCACACCACAAAAACCTCCAGTACAAATGAACAGACTCAACAATACCTACCTCACACATGAACTAGGCACCTCTGAAGCAAATGAGAAGTTTGCGCCTTCTTCATGTTTGCTATGTGGGGGCAGGTTGTGTCTATGACATGCGCATACGAGCTGTTTCTAGTTCTGTCAACCACCTCTCCAAATTTTAGTATTAATTGATTGACCGGCTGTGACAACTGACTGATGCACAGGAAAGGGTAGTGTGTGAGCTAGACTC
This sequence comes from Schistocephalus solidus, assembly GCA_017591395.1. Lineage (NCBI taxonomy): Eukaryota > Metazoa > Platyhelminthes > Cestoda > Diphyllobothriidea > Diphyllobothriidae > Schistocephalus > Schistocephalus solidus. The sequence continues at coordinate 121,014 of WEDG01002713.1, read as the reverse complement.
ACACTGCACTTTCCTAACTAAAAAGTGGGATGCTTGACCCTATCACGGTGTGTTTAGAGCCATGGTTTGGAATTTTGCCTACAGATAATTAAGCTCGAGCCTCAGAGTCAACCCAGTATGTGTTTTTACCGAGGAGCCGACTGTTGGACAAAGAGACAGACAGCCATAGATCCGTCTTAATGCGGCCTAAAGGGAATTCTCACTTAGTGGGATCTGGGTCGGTGTGGTGGCTCATTTAAATCTGGGTTCCTGCGCTAGCTACCTGCGTTCTCTCCCATTTCCCGTCTTCTGAATTTTGACATGATACTGGGCATAGGTGGGAGAGGAGGGGAGACTGCAGTATAAGCTGCACAAGTTAACTCTGCATCCACATTGCCATTGGGTACATGTTTGATCACATTGAAATTGATAGTTGAGATATAATAGAACATAGTATTCTAAAAGTATACTATCAGTACGCGAGCTGTTATCACGCTAGCTTTGGCATTCTCAGCCAGACTGCATCAGGACGTCAAAAGTGGCCTTTGACCCCTGCAAAACTGGACAGACTGTTAAATATTTGTTAAAACTTTACTGTTGCAAAAGACAATTTGGAGAGCATACATTAACTTTTGATAAATTCTCGTCAGGCCTTTAAATTTGTTTACTGTGTAACTAAGTCAAATATGCGAGTAAGTAGAACAAATCGAACAGAGCTCAGGGTGGGGGAGGGGGGACAAGAATTAAAATTTCAGTCCGTGTTCTGATAATCGTCAGAGGTAATCACATGTGCCGGCTGGCTTGGTGGCTTTCGACCACGGCAAATGTGGCGCCTGTTAAATGTATTTTTTGGTGCACAGGACAAGTTTGCGTAGCCTGATTGCACCCGCATTTGCCGTAGCCAACATACGCTGTCCAAAGAATTTCGAATAGGTTGAGGGGTCTTTTGCCTCTACACGATGGTCTGTTTCTACCATGGGTGCGAGAATAAAACTGTTTATGTTCTTTATCTGTCCCTTTTCTAAGCATGCTGGAAGGTGTTCTCGTACTCGTTTGGTAAAACACTGGCTCGTACGACCAATATATTCTGCCCCACAGGAGCAGGTGAAAGAATAAATGCACATTAAGGTGGTCTGGGCTGGCAGTTTGTTCTTGCCCCCTCCGTATAGGATGGGAGTAGTCGAACAAGGTGCATGGGCATCATCTGCTTGAAAGTCGCTTGACATAGCAACTTCGTAAGAGTTCAATTGCTGCTTCGTAAGAGTTCAATTGCTGCATCCCCTTGAAATGGACCCTGATGAATAGTTGTTTCTTGATTGCCATTGGCACTTGCGGCTTTGGTGGTCTTTCGGTCGTACTCTTAGTAATAAATCGATCTGGATAGCTATTCTGTCGAAAAGTGATTCCTTCAACCTTCAAGTTCTTTATCATTGCTATCGGCCTAGCCGATCCTTTTTGCCCTCTGTGTCAGCCACCGCACTGAATTACTCTTAAAGTTCAGCAGTACAAAACTCCCTAAAGTGGGTGCATTGTCCGAACCATGTCTTCTTACGATAGACACTACGTTGAATACTCCCGTCAGGCCTTCTAATCAGAAGCACGTCCAGAAAAGGGAGCCATCCGGATTGTTCCTCTTCCAGTTTAAAGTTGATTGACGAGTGCGCCTGATTTATGGTATCCATTACAGCTGAAATGTCCACTAGTTCAGATGCAACCGCAGAGATTTGATCAACATAGCACTCGTAATATTTAAGATGGGTTATCTGCGAACGAAGCTTTAAAGCTTCCAGCTTGCCCATGAAATATTCGCCAGAAGTGGGCCAAGGGGAAAACCCATAGCTAATTAATTTATCTGTCTGTACAAGTTGTTGTTAAATAGGAACTGCACGTTTAAGGTACATTTTAATAACAGTTCCTTGAGCGCATTCACTGGTTTTCCTACATCTTGTTGGCTGGAAGTAATGAATTCACAGATGTAGTTTACGGTCTCCATGACTGCCATATTCGTAAAAAGAGACGAAACATCCAGCGAAAACATCATCTAACCATTCAGGTCGAGTTCTTTTACACCTTCAACGAACTCAAAGATATTTCAGTAGCTTTGTGGCGCTAGCTGAGCCTAAATGGACTTACGTTTGTCCACTAACAATTTTGCTAGCGAATGGTACGGCGGGTTCCTCATATGAACAGGACAAACGGGTGTTCCATCTTTGTGGATCTTTGGTAAGCTGTACAATCGAGGTACATGCGTGCCGACGGGACGGAAAAACCCTACGCTTATCAAACCTTTGATTTGAAGTCTTTTCAAACAGTCAGTCAATTGTGCTTCTACCTCATAGGTCCAATCCTTTTCATTATTCTGTCTTTTTAAACTTTTCATTGTCTGACAGAATCGATTGTAGTTGCATAATATAATATGTGCTGTCGACTAATACGACGCCCATTCCCTTATCTGGCCTCGTAATGAGGACATATTTGTTTTTCCGGTGATCTTTTAATTTCTCCATGTGCGACTTTGTTAGCAAGCCTTGAAATTTCTGGCCAATGTTTAAATACTGATAAGAACAGTTAACAACGTGGCTGGCTGGAGGTCGTGTATTTGATTAAGGAGGTTTTCAAACTGTGTTTGGAGATCTAGTTGGCTGGGTGATAAGGCTTCGATGGATGTTCTATCAAGAGATATAGATGAAAGATTGCGTACGTACCGACTTGGGTCTGCTGTTTTGATATCTTTGTTTCTCGGCGTTTTTCCGCAATGGCGAGCACATATTTCTCAAGTATGGCCTAGTTTGGCTGCACGCTGGCATACGAGACGTTCAAGTTCTCCCAATTTTTAATTGGGTGCTTTCCAGGTCATTTTTGGCATACCTTCGCAAGGTATCGCAGATGATTACCATACGAATCCTTCACAATGCTCTTCAGTAGACGTTTGGGTACTTATTTCCCTCCTTTTATTTCCAAATAAATCTGGCCCGTCCATTCGACTCCACAAGTTTGATGTTTCATCCGTATGTTCCCTTTAAGCGCCTTTAACACGGCGACTGTTTTAGATTAGCGAAAATTTCCATAGAAAAATTCAAAAAAAGACAATTTGGTGATCATACGCTAGCTTTCAATAAATTCTCGTCAGACCTTTACATTTTTATCACAGTGTAACTAATTAAAATATGCGGGTAAGTAGAACAAATCGTAAAGGTGTCAGGGTGGGGGGAAGGAGGGGGAAAGAAAAAAAAATTATGGTGCGTTTTGTAATCATCGTCAGAGGAATGACGATGAAAACCGTACAATTTGTTCTACTTACCCACATATTTGACTTAGTTACACCGTGATATAAATGCAAAGGCCTGACGAGAATTTCTCGAAAGCCAGCGTTTGATTTTCAGATTGTTTTAAAATTTTTAAATGGGAATTTAATGTAACCTTAATTTTCTCTTTGAGGAGACAAATGATACTGCTCTCATAGCGCTTCCTAAGTATTACCCTTGCAAATTGAATTCCTGACAAAATAGAACGAATCGATTCCCGAAATCTTAAATTATGTCCTACGATGACTCAGCAATGCTCAGAAAACATTATTGAATAGCTTATAACCATTCTGCGGCTTTGATGGTGCCATTCATGATATTTACAGTAATACTTGGATGAAATCTTAAGACAATGAAGAAATAAAGATAGATTTTGCAGGGAGCTAGATATGAAAGAGAACTTACGCCGAAGAACAGGATTTATTAAAGTTTTGTTAATAAAAAAGGAGTTTGCGTAGTGGGAATGTTCAGCCAAAGTCTGCATTGCAGGGAATTAAAAACGGGGGTGGTGGCACTGTGAATTCTCCATTCCCTTTAATTCGGCTGTGGATCAAAACACGAAAGGTCAGAATTAGTAATTGATCCTTCTGGACGACACATGGCTGAAGCCTGCAAGCACAATTATTGTAGAAGAGGACTATAGCATCCACAGACTTTGGAAACTGCTCGGCATGCAAAATCGGTAAACTTTGTTCTCTAGGCTAATATACTTCAGACTGCAATGGCATGAATAGCAGAGAATCCGTGAGATATATCTGAATATGACGGATGAAGAAATAAAAAACGACGCATTGACTACCACGTTGAAGGTTCGAAAGATGCTACACTGTAGTCAGTGGGTTAAAATGATAAAAACCTAATAAGTGAAGTTGCAAAATTTCAAGGTCCTTGATTCTGCTGCATTCTTTATAGGTCATAATCTATTGTGTCATGTTAACACTCTTTTGGACAATGGACTGATTCCTTTTTCTATCCTTCAATATCACACAGGAAGGCTTGTGATATACAGCTATATTGTAAACTAGGGAGATCGGACGTTTTACAGGGATAAGTAAATTTTTTATTAGATTTAAATGTCCAACAATAAACCCAGTCAATGAACTTTGGATGAAGTCAGGGTGTAGGGGTACTAGTTATGGGTAGCACCACACATATAGAATTTGCTCACTCCATTTGTCTCGTGCAGGGTTTTAATGCCCCTGCGGTCGCCTCTAACTGGTACCCAACTCTCACCTGTGGCTCCTCGATGTTGGGTTCTTCCCAGCGGCCACACCCCGGGCAACCATCAAGACCGGCGGGCTAAACCAGGTGACGATCTCCGGTGTTGTGTGTGCCTCCACACCCGGGCATGTCTAACTCCCGAACTTCCCACCTCCCCACACTCAAAAGGTCCTACTGTGAGGGCGACAGCAACTTCGTAGGCGGCCCAGGCTAACTCGGGTTGTTCTCCAACTAAAACAAAACCATGACCCAAAGTGGATTTCGGCAGCTGACTGGGATGTCCGAGCAGCCCTTTTTAGGGGCAACACTGCTTGCCTCCTCGCGGAGGAAGGGGCTAGAAAAGGTGCCCTAAACAAATGCTGGTTATACCGTCTTCTGCAGCCGACCGTGGCTCGCAGATCGCGAAATACACAGTCGTAAAACGCAAACAAACAACAATATCCCCGTCCCCAACCCCTCGCCATACCCTCCAGGCTGCTTGCGTAAGTCCACTCATACTAGCAGCCTGGAATGATCGTTCGATTTTAGACGATCCTAGGAGCAACCGGCCAGAACGGAGGATTGTGCTTGTCACTCAAAAACTGGCGTGCTACAAGTTGGACATTGCTGCCTTCAGCGAGACCCGATACTCTGAGCGAGGGTTAGCTGGACGCAGACGCTGGTGTTGCCTTTGCCATCAGGAACGACATTGTTGGACGTCTGCCCTGTCTGCCGCAGGGTATCAATGATCGCCTGATGAGCCTCCGCCTGCCTCTTAGAGGAGACCAGTTCGCCACCATCATCAGCGCCTACGACCCTCCAATGACGAGATCTGATGCGGCGAAGGACAAATTCTATGAGGACCTGCACGCCTTGCTGGTGACTGTGCCGAAGGTGGATAAGTCAACTTTTCCTTGGTGAGTTCAACGCCCACGTCAGGACGTTCGCGGCGCTGGCAGCTGCTGGACTATGTTCTCTTCCGGAGGCAAAATCGACAGGACGTGCTGGTAACCAAGACGATCAGTGATGCCAATGGTTAGACAGATCACCACCTCGTCATTTCCCAGATGAGGCTCCGACTGAAACCCGACGAAGACCCCAAGGTAAGCGGCCACCAGGTAAGTTAACTACTCTTTTGTCAGATTTGCCTCCTTACTGTTTTGACTTCAGCAACCAAATAACCGAAAAACTGGAGAATCTGCATGCTCCAGATGATAAAACTACCAAGGAGACACGATGGTGTCAACTGCAAAATTTCATCTAGTACACCGCTCTCAAAGTCCTCGGACGCGCATGCCATCAACACCAGGAATGGTTTGACGACAATGCGCCGACATCAGCAACTTACTCGCAGAGAATAATGGACTACACAAAGCCTACATGGACCTTTGGACAGACGCCACCAAAGCAGCCTTCTTCAGATGCCGCCGCCTTGTACGGGAGATGCTGCGGGAGATGCGGGATGCCTGGATGATCCGAAATGCTGAGGAAATCAAGGGGTATTCGGACCGCAATGAAATGAAAAACTTTTTCAAAGCCATAAAGGCCATCTACGGCCCGTGTATCAAGGGGAATCGCATCGCTGCTCAGCTCTGACGGCACAACACTGCTGACAGAGAAATCGCAAATTCAGAAGCGCTGAGCCGAGCACTTCAGAAGTGTCCTTTATTGCTCATCAGCCATCTCCGATGCTGCCATTGGCCGGCTCCCTCAACTGGACACGAACAATGACCTGGATCTGCCGCCTTCCCTACCAGAAACCATATGGCCGTGCTGCAGACTTCCAGCGGTGAATCACTTGGATTCGAGGGAACCCCACCGGAAGTGTACAAGCACGATGGGCCCCGGTTCATGGCAGAACTCACAAAAATCTTCCAGGAGATGTGGCGCCAAGGACAAGTTCCTCAGGATTTCAAAGACGCAACCATTGTCCATCTCTACAAACGCAAGGGGAACCGGCAAGTCTGTAGTAATCACAGAGGCATCTCGTTGCGCAACATCGCCGGGGAGATCTTCACCCGTATCCTTTTCAATCGTCTGAAAGGTCAACTAGAGCAGGGCCTGCTCTCGGAAAGCCAATGTGACTTCCGCGGACACCACGGAACAACCGATATGATATTTGCCGCCCGCAAGCTCCAAGAGAAGTGCCAGGCGATGCGAACTCACCTATACACTACCTTCGTGGTTCTGACGAAAGCCTTTGACACGGTGAATCGCGACGAACTGTGGAAAGTCATGCAGAAATTCGGCTGCCCTGAACGGTTCATGCACATGGTGCTTCAGCTTCATGACGGGATGTCAGTGCGCGTCACTGATAACGGGATGGTATCTGAAGCATTCGCAGTGACCAACGGAGTGAAACAGGGCTGCGTATTGGCTTCCACCCTGTAAAGTCTCATGTCTTCTGCTATACTTATGGACGCCTACCGTGATGAACAGCCTGGGATCCGCATCGCCTATAGAACTTACGGACACCTTCTCAACAGTTGGCGTTTGCAGGCTTCAACGCACGTGTCTACGACTACAGTCCATGACATGCTCTTCGTGGAAGACTGTGCCTTTAACACCTTGACGGAGGAGGACATGCACAGTAGTATGGACCTCTTCACCGCAGGCTGCGCCAATTTTGGATTAACACTCAGTACAGCCCAAATGGTTGTCATGCACCAGCCACCACCCAGCGCGGAATACAATGCTTCCCGAATCAATGTCAACGGTGCTGAACTCAAAAATATGGAAACCTTCGCTTATCTAGGAAGCACGCTGTCGCGCAAACCGAGAATCGATGACGAGGTTGCCGAACGGATCTCCAATGCCAGTCAGGACTTCGGCCTGCTGCAGGCCTCCATGTGGAATCGCCACGGTATTCACCTAAACACCAAACTGAAGATGTTCAAGGCCGTCGTCTGGACGACACTCCTTTACGGAGCGGAGAACTGGACTGTCTACTCGAACCAAGCCAGGAAGCTAAATCACTTTCATCTCAGCTGCCTCCGCAGAATGCTGAAGCTGAGATGGCAAGGCAGGATCCCGGGCACGGAAGTCCTGGAGCGGACCGGAATTCTCAGCATCCATGCCATGCTGAGGCAAGTGCAACTGCACCATCAGCGATGGGGACTCTCTCCACCATTTACCTAACGCATCGGCCTGGTCGGTTACTTGCGAATTCATCGTACAGAAACTGGTGAACCAGTGCCTGGAGCACCAAAGCACAGCAGAGATCGCCACCTCTACTGCTCTCACTATCCTCGCGCATTCACTCATCGCCTGGGACTATTCGGTCACATGCGCATCCATGACAGCAGAATTCACTGCAATGCCGACAACACCGATACATCATGCAAACCCTCCGCTCCTGCCATTCTTACCGCCACGACCACCTCCACTACAATGAATGACATCACGCCAGCCTCTACCGATTTCTCCTGCCCTCACTGCGCCTGCAACGTCAACTCTCGCATAGGCCTGGTCGATCATCCGCGAATCCATCGCACGGAGGCTGATGAACAAGTTCCTGGGGCTCTGACATACAGTCGCCACGCCCACCTCCCGTGCCCTTACTGCTCTTGCACATTTACACACCGCATGGGCCTATTAGGACACATGCCCCTCCACGACATCCTACGGTAAACCACCGGAGGCTAAGCCAAATTAGCGCACACCATCTACACTAATACATAGATAACACCCTCGCAATCATCATAATGTACCGGATGAAATCGAGGTTTCCTAGACACCGTGGCTTAAAAGGCTGCCAATCTGACACTTACACCAGATAACGCCATTGCCCGAGTGTATGTGTTGTGTGTGTCGATTGGCTGACCAGTGGACTGGGAGTCAGATGGCAATGGCTCCTCCATATCCCCTGAATAAGTGAAACCTGGTGTGTACTTTATGGGGGCAAGGTCGTGCTGTTGTACGCTAAGATGGGTACGCCAACCCGTCAGCCAGTGCGCCGTCTCTCACATCAGACAACTGACTGGCTCGGAGGTTGGTATGATTGTGGGGTGGGGGAGAGAGTGAGGTCAACAGCTCGGGGCATTTTCCTCACTATAAACAATCTGACACGCTTGAAACTATCATGGTGCGCTAAAAGCCGTGACTTGGAAGGTTGCCAAAGGTGTTTTGTGTGGAGTGACTGACTGCAGACTGAGAGTCAGGCTGCAGTGGCTCCTTCTTAATGTGGCCTTTATGGCACTCCCACTCCGTCGGATCTGAGTCAGGTGTGGTGGTACACCCAGGGGTGACTCCCGCCACGCCAGCCACCTGCGCCCTTTCCCATCTCCGGTTTTCTTGACTCTGTCTTGACACATGGCTCAGGTGGGGGAGGAGGAGAGAGTGTGGTAGCTGCAGCGCAAGGTTTATATCACTTAAAACTAATTCACGTGCAAGCCACCGTCCCTGAACTACCTGGTGTGGAGAATACGGTGTACCTCGTCGAAATCGACGGTTGAACTGTCAGATGTAGTCAGGGCGCAATCCTATGGTTGATAACGGCTCTTTATGAACTGCGGGATAGTTGTGCTGTGACCATGAATGACAAGCATGCGCTGATGACAGTCGCCAACAACCATAAAAGAAGCCTTAACCCAAGCAAATGTAGTGGCTGTTTGCAACATCTTACCGTCCACCTACATGTATCAAAACTAACACATATTCAAAGCTGTTTCCAAACCAAAAGTCCCAAATTAAATCTGAAAAAATAAAAACGAGGGCATAAACATTATCAAGATGGATTTTTGAAGCTTGAAGAAATATTAAGAACGAAAGAAAGGATGTGAAATCCTAGAGCAGATTTTTTAGCACCTGGAAAAGTTTGAACCAAACGGCTTACATGTTGCTGCTTAAACTACATTTGGATTATGCTGAAGTGGATATGAATAAATATTCAAATGTTATGGCTAATTTTAATAAATCTCGGCACCTTTTATGATGGAAAAATTGCTAATGGTCTTTTGAGGAGCTGGACAGTAGTATGGATTTGGTTCTTAGGCAGCTAATTTAGAGAAAAATTATTCACGATTTTGAGCATATTACACATTGTTAATTTATTGAAGAAACATTAGCATTAATATTTATAGCAGAAAGAGAAACCTTTATATTGCGACATGGAATGCTGTCTTTGATCTTGAAACTCTTCCGACTGTTAAATTAGAAGTTCGCTCGAAACCGTTATTCATAAGGCCGGTAGAACTCTCCGCAAAGACTAGTAATTACTGGCTTTCCGTGTTTCGCGTGTACCTGAAAGTGAATACTTCTTTCCTTCTGGCAGCCAAAAAGGTAGAACTTTTTGAAGAGTTTTACAACTGATTGGACTATTCAGGCTTCTCTGGTATACTTCGCAAAAGAAAAGTGAATTCAAAGGTTTGTTGAACAAAACGTTGTCCGGCAACGATGACTTGATGCTAGCGATACCTTTTAATATACAGAAAATGTGCATGCTATTAAATTCTGGCGGTTCATAGGACTTCGAATTCACATCGAAAGAAACAAATTACTACTGGGTAATTATCTGGATTCTAATTTACCAATTAACCCTTTTATCTAGAAAGATCATAAATTGAGTTTCACAAGTCCACGCACGTGCCTTCAAAATTTCAATCCTACAACAAACGTGCGGCAGTATTGTCCAAAAATTTATTTTAACCATTGGGTTTAGTAGATTAAAGCCTGACACAATTTAAATCAGGCATTTACTTCACGTAGGCACCTTATAATGTGATAATGTGATGGTGTTGATAGGGTGTTTTAGATATTTGGTCACCGAGTTTTAGATGCGCGAGGAAAACTAATCATGTGCGTTCCACCATTATGATAAGAAACAGTAAGGCTCAAGGTCAAGTTTCGGAATAAGCCTTGGGTTAGAATTTCGGTTAGGATTGTTGCTAAGAATATGGTTTTGGCTCAGATTACTGTTAGGGCCAAGTTTTGAGCTTGATATAAGAATATGAATATGACCGCTAGTGTGCAGGATTTTGCGTTTGGGATTAAGGTAGCAATTATGGGTGGGCTTAGGTAGGTTAACTTCTAAAGTTCCAAGCTACCCAATGCTCTATTTTTTTGCTTTTTATCGTTTTTAAAAAAAGAGCACCTGAAACGTGGAGAACAGATCAAGTGCACTGTTACATTAAATTTGAGAGAAAATTCAGTCTTTTAAATCGGGTTCTGTGTTTCATGCATTGCTGCAAACACGAGTGTATTTTAAGACAAACAAGGGGTGAAGACTGGTTGGCCTGTCGAAGTTATTCCCCTCAAGGTTGTAAATATGTTCACGGTTTGGGTGAGAGCGTAGAGTAGGGGTAGGGTTACGATTCAGATTAAATTTGCGATAAACGGTAAGGCTTGGGTTAACGATAAGCTCATAATTTTGACTTTGAATAACCAAAATGCGTAGGGCTTGGACTGGTATTGGATTTTAAGTTAAAGGCAGAAGGTAATGGCTTGAATAATGTTTGCTTTTTTAGTTAAGAGTTTGTGGTAAAAATTAGTTAAGAGTAAGTTTGTTAGGTTCATGGTTACTTTAAAGGTTTAGAACATGATTTGTAATAGTGGGGATTTCTGATAATGCTTACAAATAAAAAGGGTTAAAGCACAACCACCAACACCTGTACGCTCATAGTCCGCGATGATTTTTGGCTTCGAATGCTTCGGCTACTACATCTATTCCTCTACTGATGAAGCGTTCGCCTTCCTTACAACAATGACCTTGGATTCGCATATAAGCACCCCTCATGAACTTTAGTTGTTTACAATTGCTCTTTTTTATTTCCGCGAAAAGGAATGCGCGAATGTAGAGTAAATCCTTCGAAACAAACCCTTCTATTCTGGGAACGAAAGAGTAGTTTACCTGAACCTCGTCCATTTACGCAGAATAACATTAAAGTATTCACAATTGACCCACTGGTACATAGCCGTAAACACAGGAGGAAGGGACTCACCATACCAATGGCACTGATATTAATTAAGAGCCCAGACATGTGTTTTCCAGATGTTTTGGCCGTCAATGGAAGCAGTTGCAAGGTCTTTGGTTGCTCATCAGTAGGTATCTCCCACTATCCACGTGAGCCTTTTTAAAAAGCAGCGTTGAAAACGAAAGGAATGTTCAAACCACAAAAAGGAAGGCCTAGGAGACCCACTGACGCGTCAAACGCCTCCCAGTGCCTCATGTATTTTTAAAAAATCAGCCCAATACCGTATCTGCCCTAATTCACAAAATCTCATGGAGTTCACATCAAAAGGTCTGTTACACAAAATCAGCCCACACTGCGTCCTCTAAAGTTTTACAGTAGTGAATATGCGACTGTTCGTAAAAGAAGGCATATTGTGGTTTGCAAATTAACGGTACGTTTCTGTGAACTACTATATTATTTTAGAAAAGTGGCAAATTCCATAAACTTGAACAATCAGTGTAGAAAATTAACCTGACGTTTGTAAAGAAAAGGATGCCTGATCATGTAAAAAACGAGGGAACAAAACAATACAAGCAGAATTACGTTTAAAAATGCTCCTTTAATGTATATTCCACGGCAGAACTCATGCAGATTTAGGCCAATAGAAAGTATGGTTGTTGCCTAACAGTCTTTATTTCGAGTATATATTCCGACAAGTTTTCACGCAAATGGGCGTTTATTTTTTCCGTTTGTTCATTGTTTAAGATGCACTTAACAAGAGCAAACAAATTTTTGCTTCATTGCGCAGACCAGGAAGAAAAAGGTATAAAATATTTCGTGGGCTCACACATTGCTAGCCTGGTCAGTGACTACCAAATTTAAATAGCATTATCAGGTGCAATCGTAAACTCACCATTAAGTATATATTTAGAGAAATTTTCTTTTACTGAATTTCTTTATAAGCATTTCGGGTTTTTGTTAACATGGGTTTCAGATCGTCCCTGAAATAGTGGTGCCTGCCTTATGATTTTCAGTTTTCAGTCCAATTCCCATAAATGACTAACATAATCTTCAAAATATTTCTCAAAAGTATTTACCGCAGACGTGAGTATTGAGAATTATTCTAAAGCAGATAACCATTTGGTCATATTTATAGACTCATTTAAACGTGCAAAACGTTGCCAAACAATAACTGCCCACAACACGATTTGGCAATTGATATGCCCAATATTAATTTTAAAATATGTTCAATAAGTTAGCTTTCTAAATTGCACTTTAATTTGATATTTACTTGTCTAATGACTGTGTGTTTAACGTTTTTCCAAAGTCAAGTCAAGGAAATAATGGTGACGATCTACCGGTTTTTTGACTTTACTGAAAAAATAAGGAATACAATATCTGCTAAAAATGAAATAACACACTTATTTCTTGCCACTGGAGCGTTTTCGGTACATTTTTTACTAATCAGTCCCCTTCTTAGATTACAAAGGCACAACAGAATGGTCGATTATATACTATGATTCAGAAAAATGTCAATATTCTTCCTCTACCATTTCACGTTTCCGTATTCTTTCACGGTTACTTCTAGGTAACAGCTGTCAGGAACCTTTCGCATTCGCCGTGCCAGAGTAAAGTGAGGGCGTGCCGCAGCTTCTTGATGCATACGTGTGTTTACGGTCCTTATTTTTGGTATGGTAAAAATGTACATTCACAAATGCTTATTACCAATTATTTTGTTATAAACGTCAAAACTAAAAAAATGAATTTTTTAAACTAGATTTGACCTTGTATTCCTGACAAAGGTGATTTCTTATACCTGCATTTACCTGATTTTCTTACAAAAACCAAATGTTCCGTTCTTTAAATGAATATATTAAAAGCTTTTGCAGCTGACTTTAATGTTCTCTTAGAGAAAAATGCATAGAAACAAAGGATTTTAATCCGTAACTTGCAATAGCGTAGGAGAATTCTTCCGTAGCAAGACACTTCGGATTTAGCCGTGTTTGGAAACATTTTTCCTTCAATAAACAGACGTGAAGTGAACTCGTCGTTACTTTACACCATTCCGAACATGAATTCAGTTCAATAAACAAAAAAAAAACCATCAAAGGTGTGCCACATTACCACTTCCAATTTGCTCTAGAAATTTAATGAGTTAGGGAATCTACTTTACGTAAACGTAGCTCGTACCTGCACTGTCATTTAGGTGAATTATTCACGTTTTTAATGCATTTTGAAAGCTCGTGAATTTTGAATTGTTATTCCGCTAAAGCTTATGCATTGCAGCTAAATTATTTGACGTTACTCTTGTTTCCGGCCGAGAAAGGCGTGTCCGAGATGAAACTAAAAAGTATGGCTGTATAGCGTCCCATCAAACAGGCATCATTGCGACTCGTTTCTCAGTTTCAAGGAGAGAGCAAACCCTTCAGTTGATAATCTTCCAAGATGAATGGATTAATTGTAGTGAGGGAAGGAATCTTGAAAATTCACAAAACAGTTGTTAATGCGTTAATTTTATAGCCCAGCAGTGAACCTCTAGCTTGTTACTCATCTCTTAGTTGCTCAATATATGAAACGGATTGCCATCACTTAGGTATCAAGCCGATGACAGTGGCATGCGGCTGTTTTTAAAAGCAGGAGACATCGCGAGAACCAAGCGATCTCAGCAGTTGACTATCATGACTTAAATGTGAATGATTAATTGTATTGAGCAAAAAACAAAACTACAAATCTGACCCGCTTCCTCAAATCATCGGGTGGCAAGGACTGCGTTTAACCATATAAAAAGTCTATGCAATGAATCGGCAATAAACATAGTCTTTGCGTGCGAAGTTGGGGTCTGTTGCAACAGCGCCATACATTTGAAGGCCGTAGGAACTTAAGAAAATGTTTGTGGCCACGCCAAGCCACTGTTGGCTATTTCGATCAGCACATGAGTCCTCCGAAGTTTAGCCTACATTTTGTTGGAGCAATATGGTCTTAACCAGAAAAAAACGTTTCTTCTTCAGCAAATTCCCTGAGGAAGGGACGCTTGAGCTAAGCTGGGCATAACTGCAAGCATACGAGGTTAAATCTACTGTGTTCTGAAAATATATTGCACAATGTTTGCACACCTGAAAGCTACCATAGTCACGTCTCAACGATTTTACACTGTAGTAAAAATTTTCTTTACAAAGCCTAATTTAATTCCATTCTTCTCAGAAGCACAAGATCATGTAAAATAGGGATTAAAGTAATAATTAATTATGTTAGTATGGATTATTAGAAAAAAACAAACTTTACCTGGTCTGACGTTTTCATATTGAGATGATCAATTATTGTCCACGCGAACTCTAAACAAGCGTCCTATCGCATAAAATACTCGTGATTGCTATTATTGTGAAGTTTGGCCGTCTTTGATATTAGGCTCGTGAGAAAGTCGAGTTACATTTTATGTTCAGATGCAATATAGGTGTTGTAAGAACGAAAAAAATGGATAGCGACATAGATGGCATATGTTACAATATTACTTGATTTTATTTTGCTGACAACAAAAACAACAGATTCTCCTAGTAGTATAAAAATAGAATCATGGATGTCACGGCAGGAAACGCCTGAAGTCGTTTACCGACTGTGGTGCAGTTGCGGAAAAAGCAACTACGTCGGAGAAACGGGAAACTACTCCGCACGCAAATGACCGAGCACGCTGCAGCAGTGAGGAGGATGGACACGAACTTTCAGCTCGCGGCTCAATTGACGGAAAGCGGCCACTCCTTCAAGTTCGACGAAGCTGAAATTCTCGCCATAGCTGAGCATTGCGTGAGCTGTGAACTGCTTGAGGCCTGTTTCTGTGGGCCGCAGTCGATCAACAGAAACACTGATCTCGCGGCTCTATAAACCCTGTTGCAATTTGCCCTGGCAACATTAGTAGCCACACATGGAGGATACGGGTGACCAGTAGTCCCGCTGACAGTGAGCATAGTTGCAGAGTGATTGTCATGTCAGCGTTCGACAACAGTGATGAAATCACGGCAATTCACGACTCGGGTACGGACCAAGAAGCAATCATCTCTTCAACTACGAACCCTAGCGATGAACACGAGGGCTGTCTCTGATAATAGGCCGGTAGATGCATGGCAACCACGTCCTATAAAAACTGCGCCACTTGTGCCCCAAGCACCCTTTTCTGCCACTGTCCTTGGAGATGGGTTAGAGAGAGAATCCGAAAGTGTAGGCCAAAAACAGCATGTTCCAGTTATTGCATCTTCTTCGTTTATACCCATTGGATTTTAGAAGTAGGATGCTGACTGAAACAGCATTTTGCCGTAGTTTTGACGATGTTCCCACTGCCATTATATTTTTTAAGAATTCAACTAGGTTCGCAATACTATTTTATTTAATTCGGCAACTCTGAGTTCACGTGTGTGTCTAGCCTCGAACGAAGGAAAATAGCGCACGAAACAAAGCAGCCATTTCCAAGTCTAATTTATAAAAGGTAAGGAATTTTGAAAAGCATATGGGAGACGAACGATAAAAGGAAACAACTATACATAGAAGTGGGGAAAGAAAGGCACATTCTGGGGCTTTTTTTGAAGGAAATCGGCGTTCTCCTCACTGCAATATATTCGACATAAGCAAAGCTCATGGCTTGAAGGGCTTGCAGTATACGTGATAACTGTTCCATCCCTTGAAGAGGGGTTGGGGAAAACTGCAACTGACCAATTTCTAATGAAGCCTTTAGCAGGTGTGCTAGAGCCAAGATTGTGTGGCAGGCGATGCACTGAGAAGAAATTTCAAATCAATGACAGCACATTACTATATTCCTTTCAAACTTAACTTGGATAAGAACACACCGTCTCCTCCCTCTACGTTCACAAACATAACGTTGAACCTTCCCTTTATATGTCAATACGTTGTAACCACCCAGCATTCACATACCAACGTGGGCACTGACGTAGGTACTGTTTATTTGCCTGTGCACACGAGCTTGATGCATGTGAGCGAGGTTAAACGCCATGAAAGCCATTGCACTAGAAGCTTATCTCCCTGGAATTTATTTGTGGATGTGGTGTAATATCCAAGTCAGGATCCTATCCGACTGATTCGTTCTACTTTGCTTCCCATTGAATGGCATAATATATTGCTCTTAAAGGACCAGAAGCTGAGGCTATGATTGTTTTTCTTAACACGTAACCATAATCATACAAGGATTCGTGAATATAGTATGTGCACCAAACACAGCGATAAATAAGATTTGACAACTAATTATTTAGCGCTAACTGCCGATGGATCCTAAGACAATCCTTTCACATTAATATATTATCAGACATTTCGAAATCAATCGGCTGCAGTATACAAAGGCTAAGAAAGAGAATACACATTTTCGAGTGAACGGTACAAAAACAGAAAAGGCAGGATGAAGTTACTTCATTCAACTTAATGGTTGATGTTATCGACACAGTTTGATTACAAAGCCCCAGAGTATTATCATTACCCGAATTCCTAATCTCGAGGTGTAAAAATGGTTAACGTCCATCGCGTGATTATCGGAGCTGATGTTACATTTGGTGTGTCATGCAAAAGAAAGGAAAATGAACTCTTCCAAAAAGCAAATTATAATTTATCGACTATTTTTAACTTATCCAGCCTTATCAGCCGGCGTTTGAAGCCCAGCCATTGAGCAACCCATCTTCGAAATTGATACACTGGGCTCACGCTATTCTCACGTAATACGTAATTTTCCTGAGCACAGTCATAAGATCCTGAGAAAGACTATATTTAGACAAATCGTCTTTCGTTTCCGTCGAGCACCACAACGTGACCCACAGAATGGTGGGTGCAGGGGCTTTGACTTTGTCTGTGTTATTTTATAGTGATACTAAAATTTGCGCTTCATTTCCGGCACCTTCTCATCCTTCAATAATTTGCACCTCCCATCAAGACAGAGTCCATAAACAAGTGATGAGAGCGGCTGCAGTTTGCTGGCGAGGCGTGAGCTTGCGCCTGGACGTTATACCACACCCCCTAGTGCGGCATGCGTTATCGCTGCGCATTTCCAATAACGTCTGCTCTTTCCTGATCTAGCTTCATGCTGTTCCAGCGTATCTACTAAGTGACCACTGCAATGGGTAAAAGTAGCGTTTGTCAGGTCCTTGAATTTTTGAAAATTAAGTTCATAAACATATGTTTGCAGTAATTCATCATCGGGCCTATAAAATAACAAGGCCCGATGTTGAATTGCCGAAAAAATATATATAGCATGTTTGTTCGGTGGCCATCAGACAACAAGGTCAAGCTTTCGACCTTTCACGGATATAATTTGACGTTCCGCTGGTTGTCTCTGTACCAGGTTAATTACAGAGCTTGCAGGAAAAGCTGCTGTCCATACATGATCAACTCCCCTAGCCCGATAGCTGCTGTGCTTACCCTTAGATGCAGGCGCTGCACCAGCGGTTGCATGTTCTGAATAGACGACATGGGACGCTTATTTGGCGTCTACTACTCCGTCATAACCTATCAGAAGTCCGGGGACAGAGCAACTAATCTGTATCTATACAATTTCTGTACAATGACTGCGCATATTTACGCATATCCGAATTAACATAAACAGCAATGTCGACATTTGTACTGCGAGCAGTATCTTGGTAACTGCTCGGAACCTCAGCCCAAAATGCATATCTAAAATAACCACAACAAATACAATCACAAAGGCTGGATTTATCACGAAATTTTATTCGTCAAAAAGGATACAAAATGCGTGACCTAAGTGCGCAATTAGAGCGAATATTAAAACCCATGCCTATTAAACCCCAGCAAACACAAAATAGTGAACCTCGACCATAAAATGAAGGTCAGTCTGTCTGAGCGATATCTTTTTCTTTTACTTCAATGTTTATTCTGCTCATCAATCATCATAATTAATAATTTATTTCGCATAAGTTATTGCTTACCCGAGTGGCCTTGCATATATTGGAAAATATACGAGGTTATGCTGATACGTAAGCCGTTATTTTGGTTCGGAGTAACGAAGGGGTATAATGTCGCTAAATTTGGCAAAATGCTAAGATTTGAATATAAAATGGGTTGGGAATCATCCCAAATAAATAAAATATATCCACTTTATTTTTTTTCAAGTGGAAGAAGTAGCTTTTAAGCGTTATATTTTTCTTCTAAAACCTTGCATTGCTCGGGCATATTCCTTTAAAATTTTATAAAAACAGTTTTTGTATAGAGTACTGTAGCTTATGTAAATGCTCAATCAATGCAAAGCTTACATTTTTAGCTTCGAAAAGTCACTCTGAAAAGCAGCGCATTCCAAAGTCAGAATTCTTCCGTGTCCGAAATATCTTTGCATTAGGCCTAATGGTAGTTAATATTAAACGCTAACTTAAATAATAATTTGCAATCGTAAATGCCTTACAGAATTTTGGTTTACTTTGCATGAGATTGGTCAGTCACTGCAATGTTTGCTTCGTTACGACTATAAATATATTATCTATTATAAGCAACTGGACATTGCTAACATAAACAACCGTTTCTTACTTATCAGCAGTTATCTACCCGGCAGACTGATTACGTAAATGATATAAACAACGTGTTCACCCATATATTACTCGCTGAGGACCCTACAAAAGAGTATGCAACATCTGTAAAGAAAGAGGCTGAATGGGCTTCATTGGCTAAAGCAGACAAATCTCAACGACACCAGATTCGTAACGCACATTATCTGACATTTAAGCGTGTAGCCAGACGCCTGCAAGACAATCCAACCCATTTTTAGAAATGATTTTGCCCTGCCACAAAAGCTATTGTCGATTCGACGACAAACATTATCCGTGGGTTAAGGGTTACCCATTAAGTTGGTCTATGTCAAGCATAGTTGGAGAACTAAACTTGAAACGACCAAAAGCTTATGTCATGCAAATATTTTGGTTAAAATGTCGCTCGTCTACGTTAATGACATCAAGCAGGACAATTTTACCAAAGCATGAATGGCACCGTTCCAGATTAACAATTTACTCACGAAAAGGCGGCTGCAGCTATCCTCCCGTTTCTAGAGGTGAAAGGGTCTGCATCGACCGCCTCGTACTAAGTGTTTACTGAGAAGGCTCTTTCACCGAAATCACCTATCAGTAAAAGTGTAACCACCCGGTGGCTCATTAAAGAAGCTGTATTGGAAGGCTTTTCCACAAAACCTACAGTTAAAGCAGAAGCGATGATATACTTAAGGAAGAGTTGCCTACTTGCATCGGTTTCCCAACGGATGTCCAGTCTGCTTCTCAAAAAAGCTGTCTCAGATGGCAGAGAGAACCACAAAATTTGAATCTAACACAGACAAGGTCACATACAAATTCTACTCCTTGCACTACATGCCAAATATTTCCGAAGCTAGCGCTTGAAAACTAAGCCGGTTTGGCAACTACATCACCCGCAGAGTGGCGTCCTTCCTGTGCACAGCATTATCCCAAGTAAAGAGCTGATCCAAGGAGCAGCAAACAAATATTATTTACTGCATTCCATGTGCAGAATGCTTTTGTGGTTATGCCGACCAGGTCGAATGGTTACGTATAACGCGCATTAACGAACATAAACTTGAAATCCACTGAGAGAACAAATTGCTTATCGTTTTTGCACACTCCCTTGAGTGCGATCACAACAGTAATTGAGGTGGGAACGATGCGATCGCCAGTGCTAACTCAAAACAAACGTTATAATACTTTGCATGTTTTTGCACTCCAACACAAACAGCAGTAACCGTCATATCATTCTGGAAGTTCAGTAGGAAGGCCTGAACTCACTGATTCTGCATCTCTTTGAGATTGTGAACCTCAATTGAACCACACAGCAGCTCCCTCTAAATCCCGGAATATATCATATCATGGTTTTAACCAATAACATGTATTTTTATTCATCGATGTGACATCTATGTCGTCAAGCGTCGAAGCGCAATTATCTCACTGCATACTATAAATTTCGTCCGGCGACTGGTTTGTGTAACCAGCTTAAAACTTTACCATTACTACTAGGTTTTCCAACAGGCCTTCTCCCTTAAGTATATTATACCAGATTGCGCACAACCTCCGTGATTTACGTAAAGTTGATGTGTTATCTCATGAAATGTTTACAAAATGTGAGAAGTATTTTCCATTCCAAAAGTTTACACAAATCGGGTGTAAGATTGATTATCATGCGGCGTAACACAAAGTAGTTAAGGCACGTCAGCAAACCGGATTTTGAGCGAGCTTCATTCCGGCCGCCAGCAAAACTTTACTTTATAAATTATTACCTAAAAAACATAAATTGCGTTCATTTATTTTGGATGGCCTCAAAAATTTAAATATATCTTATAGAAAAATGGCCATTAAAATTGTTACCAGGGTTTTCAAACTATAGGCTAGAGAAATGTCGTGTAAGTTAAACAGATTGTGCTCATAAAATGTTGCAAAGGATTTAACCGGGTGGTATACTTTATATGCCACGTTAATAAATAAAGAGAAATGCAGATTTGTGAATTGTTCTTTCATGGAATTAAAAATCTCATAAATCGAAACCTTTAAAAACCAAAAGATACCCCTTCCAGGTTATACTTTAAAAATACGTCGAAATAGTTTACTTCATGAGTATAACTAAGAATATTGTTTCCTGCTTTCTATAAAATATATTGAAATTTATATGGATGCTGAAAATAAATGACTTGAATATTTAGTCTTTTAGTTGTCATGTTTTACAATACGAAGTGTTTGTTAGCAGCCAGAAAGAAGCTCATTTGAAAGCCGGCATCCTGAAATGATCGAATTTTTGTGGGATTATGGTGCGAGATAATGATGTTTTTGAGACATTCTTCAGTAATCCTTTCCAATCGAAAACACTTCAGAATTTTCGTTATCATTTCATGAATTACCAACCCAACCGCAGTCAGTCAATAGCTAGTATATTCTGAGAAAAATAGCATTTTTAAGACAGGCCAGGGAGACTCGAATGGCCATTTCTGGATTTTTCGATGTCATCGGTCAGCCTTGCGAAATCTTACTTCTTTCACATCCTAAGGCTCGGAGCATCCACTGTTAATATAATCAAAAGAAGCCGAAAAGACAACAATACCGTAGCTCAATGGTTCGGGGGCCGGACTAATTATTAGCATGTAGTGGGCTTGAGCCGCAGGTGCTGCAACATTTGGGTGGGTATGACTGGCTGATGACTGCCAATAAGCCAGAAATCAACATTCCAGACTCCCTTGTTTTTGTCGGTAATGCATTTTGGCTAAGCATATATTTCAAAGGGCATAAAATATCGAAACAGGCAAATTTCTGTAGTTTGCTTTAAAATTAGGACAATATTCGTTAGTAAGAAGGTATAATGTTACTATTATCTATGTTGTCATGTTGAGGTGAGTTATCACGTGCACATTTAATAACAACAAAATAACTTTTAAGAGCGTATCTACAACTGCATTGGTTGTTCTGATAGCGTGGCATTTTAAAAGTAGCATTGCACTTTTAATCTACACTTTCCATGCATATTTTGGCACAAATATACGATTGTTTCCAGAGTTTGACATGCTTAATCGCTTGTTAGAACAAAAGTAGAATCCTCGTGGATTAGCAGTATGGCACTGTGTACATATAGGCCTCCAAAGTTTTTGCATAAAAAGACAAATGAATGTCTAAATCTATGTATATTTTGGGCAGATTGGAGTAATTCATGTTACACATTCATGAAAAATGACCATCGAGACAGCAAAGATTTTCACTATCAGGTCAGCTGAAATAATGAATTATCAAAAATAGAACTGATGTTACTGAATCTATTCACAAAGAAACTGCTGTGGATTAATACGATTTTGACTAGGAGTTAATTTACCAACGAAAATAATGTTTTCCAGGCTTGCAATTTCAAGCAGGAGTTCGTTTAAGAAACCATCTCCAAAAACTCAGTAAAATAATTTTTATTAACCAATAAAGAGGCAAACCGATACCACCAGCCTGATTTGAGTTGGCATCAAAGGCAGTTTACTACAGTTGCACACTGTTCACCAGCGGAACTCAATAGTTATGTTCTGCCTTGGGGCTCACTCTCGAGCCTACCAGCAAAGACAAGGTTGACTGAAATGGCTACTGCTGGCTTATTAGTAGTTGTCAGGTTATCATACGCAACCACACGTGGTGCACCACATGAGGATGGAACCCACGACCTGTTGATCCAAGGTTGAATGCTCTAAACAATGATTCTCGGGTGGTTGGGTAGGACGAAGTCAGAAATAGCCATTCCAGTCTCTCTTGTTTTGCCTAAGGACAGCCGTCATCAGCCAGTCATACGCAATCCCAAGTGTAGACCAGCTGGGATTGAAACGCGTGATATTTGATGATTGAGTCGATTGATCTATCAGTAAGCCACAAAAACTTCGTTTTGTCGGTTATGATTGGGAATATGATGATAGTGTTAGGCACACTGATCTGGTAAGGGAACGTGCATGTTTCGTTGTGCCTTGGAGCAAACTTTAGAGCTCTCGCTGGCAATCTGACGTTTAATGCTATCCAGGAATTTGCCTACGCTATTGAAAGCCCCAGATCAAAACAGTTTGTTTCTGTGTTCTACTATAAACGGACATAAATATGACATGGAAAACGGCAAATTTGGTTTTACGTTCATGAAAATGAAGAACATGCAGGTATGGTAAATCAATTTGTTTCCAGGAAAATATGGACAGATTCAGTTTAAAAAAATAAGTTGTGCAAATGTTTGACATTGTGTACCAAAAAAACTGTGACTGTACATTGTTTTACAACACTGATAATATGGATCATTAACACGCATATATATGAGAAGCCGCGATATGCCATCAATTTTCTGTGTCACCGTGTAAGCCAAAGATAATCTGAAACTTTCTATGTGCAATTACCTATGAATGAATACAGAAACATGAATCGGAAAGGGCAGAAAAAACCGCCATTTCTCGTTGAAAAATTTTGCATTATTTACGCGAAATGTAAACTTTTGGATAATTGTCATAGCTTCTATTGTTCTTAATCTAGAAGGCTACTTGGGTATAATATACACTAAATGACAATTTTTACAGGTAATTGAACTTGTGTTGATTTATTTGCTCGTTTTGTTTTATATGGACAGACCTGCGGTACATTTAAAACTTCAAATTAATAACCTAACTCAATTTTAAAAGTTTTCGGAAATTGCCACTTTTCTTAATTAAGGAATTACTTGTAAACAAAGTTATGTTAACTTTTCAGCAATAATATGCCTTTAAAAAAACGGTCCGTTTTAGTGTAAAACGTAAGGGCGCGAAGTGTAGGCTGAGTTCGCGTAACGGGCATTTTCTCATGAAATCCATGAGATTTCAACGTATAGGGAAGTTCCTGTATACAGAATGTAATTTTAAAGCCTTGAGTGCAAGTGTAACGACCGCTATGATTCGTTATTACTGGAAAATTAAGAAATGTCTATAAAACCGAAAGACACCCTATCTTCCAGTTTTACATTGGATGACGTGCCAATTTTGCACAAAACGAGTATAGCAAAGAATATTTGCGTGTATGTTTTTTTATAAAATATAGTTAAATGTCTAAGGACAGTGAAAATCAGTGAGACAAACACATACTGTATAAGTAGCCATTTCTTAAAGAGCACAACTTTGCTGGGGGCCAAAAAACTCGTTCGAAAACCGGAACATTATCGTGACTAAAATGTCTACGAAATAGGCTGCAAAATAGTCGATATAAGAACCCTATTTAAGTTATTTTTCCAAATCAAAAAGGTTCAGAATTTCGGTCAACATATCATGAGGTAGGATATCTGCTGTAGATGGCTTATCAATAAAAATATCTACCAGCTTCCATTGCTCATTGGCTAAAAAAAGAGAATATAGGCTTGTTAGGCAAAACTCTTCTCTCCTTTTGTACAATTATGCAGCAAAGGCAGTCAGTTATCTTGCAGTTAGCAGACTCTGCTGCATTTTAATGAAGATATTTGCGTTGATCACTCAATTTCAGCGGAACAAACAAAGGGTTTACTGGATCGAAAACTGAGTAACAACATACTTAATACAAGCAGGAACTTACATAATTTCGTTGATGGTGTAGGCAGTATTTTCGTAATCTTTTGCTTCCACCTGGTACAACTTCGAGGTCTTCGGTTTCTTAATGTTCAAAGTATGGCTTAATAAGTTCAGATGAACTTGTTGAATGACCTTCTATTCAAGTGGTTGGGGTGGCGTAAATATCAAACCGAACAATACCGTTCATGTAGACATCCACGATCAATAGTATTGACATTGGAGAAGAGTCGCAGGATGTTTATGCCTGGAAATTCAGCTGCAACCATTCAACGATATGTACGAAACAACAGATTCAAGCCGGCATGACTGGTTCATTAAATTATTCCCAGCGACATATAAGTGTTCCTACCAGAAAGTCGACTACGTACCATAAGCGACACAAAAGTCCTGGGTGAGTCACTGATAAACCCAACCACTTTGTGTTTGGTGGAAAACAACGCAGGAAGAGAAATATCTATTTCTGTGCATGCGATATCAGTGATACATTGACCAATCAACCCTGAGTTCTTTCGTTAGGATTATTACAGCTCTTTATTGAGCGCGCATAAGAGGCCTTAAGTCTGATCGACAAACATTGTTTGGTTGTCATGGCAACCTAAACGAATAACTGCGCATACATATCGTAAAATGCAAGTCATTATCATGAAGGAGCCGAATTCGGCTATACTAGTTTTTGACTCTTTCTCCGCAGGTATCGACAGTAGTAAAGTAGCGAACGTTTCAAACGCTAGTGACGAGTAGGTATGCGGTCAAGAGTTAAGGGCACCAAAATATTGTTATGCTTTTAATCTTGTTCTGTGAGGAGTTTAGTGTGGGTGTGGAGAAAAGAGGTGTTAGTAAATTAGTTATTTCTCTAATCCCTTGCTGTAGCGCCACATAGCAGGGCACGAGAAGGAACATGCCAGGTTAACGTTGAGCAAGGGCGTCGTAGAGCCCGTTTAAACATTTTATAAACTCGTGCATTGCCCTGTCCATGTTTTTCGTGCGGTATATATTTATTTGAATATTTTAATCAGGCGATCTACCAGGTAGGAAGTCCACGTCAAAACTCGTTTAACATGATTCACATTAAAAGGAAGCTGTCTAACTCCAGTTTTTTGATATCCAAATTGCAGAAATATTGACTATGTATCAAGCGCAGGAATAAAGGTCTCTAGTTTTCACATGATGGCTTTAGTTAGTAGAGATTACACGAGATGGTGGTAAAGTTTGCCATCGCATCTCAATTGAACATTTACTAAGCAGCAAAAAGCATTTTTTGAGATCTCCAACTGACGTGCCGATTGGGAAATTTTAACTTGCAACCTCACCACATAAATATTGTGTCATTCTGTGAGGGGGATATTAGTGAAAAGCGCCACGACATCCAAGCAAAAAATATTGTCCCCTTTGAGCTTTTTACCTCTTACGGGATCGATAAATTCCAACGAGTCCCATGGACTACGTGGAACTATTTTGTGTGAAATCAGATTACGCCTCTTAGTTGGCGTGATGCGGTAAAATACACATGCTTACTATTGACCGTATAGTCACATCTGGTCTGTGAAGCTTTGAAATCCATAGATTGTTCGGTGATTGTGCCTGCGGGCTTAAGTTTTTGAACCCCTGATCTCTAAGGGAGCCTTGGCCTTTCAGATTCTAAATAAATTTTTTGAAATGGATCGCTACACTCTCAGCCTGATGCGTTTTGCCTCTCGTTTCGACTTATTGCCATCAACCATGATTGATTTGATCTTCAAACCGAAACAACTTTTATTTATTAGAACGAGAATATATACTTTCCCATTTTTGATGCGTATTTCCTTTTTTTAGGTATTCCAGATATTCTTTCTTGATATTTCAGATTCGGTGTTTTTCTTTCTAAAGTGCTGATAGCGAAATCTCACGAGCGTTGTTTTGATGTAATCTGCGTCCGCCGGCGGTGTAATTATAAGGCCATGCGTCTGACTCAACTTTTTAAGCTGACTGCCACCAGTCCATTTGGTTTTTGATTAGGATAGCAAAATGTGTGACCTCGAGCAGGTATATGTGGAACGCTAGGTTTGTGAAATTTCGTACGTACCGCTCTAGAGCATTCGGAACGGTTATCATTGCGTTAACTGAGCTTTATCCATTTCACTTCCGTCCGTCTATTGGTCATGGTCTCAACATAACCACTAACGCATCTTTTTAATCCATCGTTATGTTCATCTTATATTGGCATGCGTTGCTACAGCCCCACCAGCAGCCGCTAAGTGACTAGTAGTAGTAAAGGCAAATAAACAAATCCGGCAAAGACAAGGGAGACTGAAATAGCCATTTTCTGGCTCATTAGCCAGAATGTCAATGTTTAAAATTTGTGGTTTTTCAACTGGTATTCAGCTAAGGCTTATTCATTTCACGTCAACTATTTATGGCAACTTTTGGACCGAGCCTGCGTTGTGCATTAATCTCAGAAGTTTCATTCACGTTGGTGCACTGGTTTTTGAAAAAAATATGAAGTGTAACAATATCGAAATGTGCTTATTTAGCCTATTCTTAGGAGCGATCTTCAATTCTTTTTTCAATCAACTTCGGGATAGAAACGGATGAAGTCGCCTTTCATATGTTAGGTCTTCTGAGAGGCTGCTTCGAAATTCAAAACTTAGTATAAACCGTGTTTTGTTGAAATTCTTGAGCATAATGTCAACTTTCATCCTGAAAGTATATTATCTTCCGTCATGAGGCCTTATTGCTAAATAAGCCTGCAAAAGTGGTTCAGGTGGTCAAAAGCAGGAGCACACTTTCTCGGATCTGCCCAAGCTGATAGTTTAAATGCCAATCCATGGGTGTTTGCCTGAAAACTGGACTCCATAAACAGCGCTATTTTTTGGCATTATGATTAATGATTTCTGCGCCCATTCGTTTTAATCGGTAGTGAATAGACGATTCAGTGTTGCAGGAAAAACATTCTATCGATAGTTTAGGCAGACTAGAGTTTAGCAATACTTGGGACTAAAATATGACGTCCAGGGTAACGGTTGACTTATATGAATCAAATATTCAGCCTGAAGATAGTTTTGACGTGATTCTTATAAAATATTTGTGCTTGCCAACATGAACTGATAAAAGATCAGGAAGCTTTTTGTCAAATGATATAGTATCGGGATTCAGATTTGTTAATTGTTTCCACTAGGCATACCTTAGGGTATTCTCTGCCTGATTATTTACTAAAATACATATCCTAACTTTTCTCTCATCATGTGCTGCTTCCACACTAATTTTACCGCCAAAATATTTTAAGGATTCCTGCGTAAAAGGTTTTTCTTATACAAAAATTATCTTACTAATCCAACAGTTTATCTGAGATCCGATAAATGATATATTTTCAATTTAAAATTCAAATGTATCTTCTTCTTTCCTTCCATTAGTGTTAATCTTCTGCTTGCTTCACCAATTTAGTCACTGCAAATTTACTTAAAATGGTCGTTTACCGTCTTGAAGTTAACTTAGTACACCCAAACGTGGATCTTTATCAGAACTTTAATCACCCAAACAACAATGAGCCAAATTGAATTTAACTGCACTAATAGCAAGAAGAAAATAGAATCGTGGATTTGTGCATGAAATGCAACACAAGATACCGCTCAATATCACGAATGAAAGGTTCTACTAACGATTTATTTATTTGCGAGAAAAGTATCTGAGTATATCTAGGAAAGTAACTTACGATCTAATTGGATTCTGCTCTCTTACGCGATGCGGGAACTTTCAATTTAACATGAAAGTGTGCAAACCTAGTAGGTGATAATAGTGTCATTTCAAAGCGACTCTTGTTGTGGCATATGAAACTTCTGCTGCCGAATATGCTTGCTTCAAGTTGACAAATCGTATCTCCGTATGTTGTCCTTACAGCATGGTGGAGACGTTAAAGGTTCTTAATAGAACGAGGACTGGCGAAACTGAGGATGCTTCTTTAAATAAATCGTCTGCATTTCAGCTGGAATACATAGATAACCCATGGCCGTTGGAGTATCGAAGATCATTGAAACAATGGCATTAGTGAATTCACATTCAAAGTTCAATGTATTCAATGTCCCTTCAGAGAAACAAGATTTAATAACCATTACATCTAACATATCTTGTGCTCACTCTCCTGTGTAAGACCATTTTATCTGGCAATGGATCATCTTTGGAAGTTGGCTGGCCATTAGCTGTGACCCCGGATGATGGATTCCAGTGAGAATCCGAAACATCAGACTGATAAAATTTGTGTTACAACAATCGCATGCTCCACTTCTTAACTGCTTCCAGGCACTCATCTGTTCGCATTTATCTAAAAATACGTTGGCCTGGTGTGGACAAAAATTATAACAAGGACAACTTTAATTTTTGAGCGACATATGTGATCAATCACCGTAACAAATCAGCCATTGTACGTAGTGGTTCACCTTATAGGAAGGTGATAGAGGGGGGAGGCTCCGGTTGTGTTCAGTGCGTTTTTGAGCCCCTGTCGCTCGCTGCGAATCTGTAGGCCCCGAAACGATTGCTGCTTTGGACGCACAAACGGTTACTCGTATCTTACAGGCCCCTTCTGACGGTATGCGCACACAACGTTGAGGGAACCATGGTCGTGATAGGCATGCCTCTTGCATTTGCAGTAATCCCTCAAACATCGTGGGAGTTATACTTTGATAGCACATGAAGTCCTTTTTTTCGCAAAGTGGTATATATTAACCCACTCTTCTTAACCTTATTAATCTTCCAAAGACCCATAAACACTGTACTTTACACTTCAAAATATAAATACTCAGCAAAATACAGAACATCTGCAAACGTATCCCAGGTGAAAACCCATGAATTGACAAAGGTTTATTATACCTTACTAACTGGCTATTGCCTTATTCGCCCGTACTGACTGTACCGTATTCGAGCAATGAAAAATTTATTACGACGCCAACCTAGTCAACTAGCATTTTAGGTCCTCCAAACTCAAATTACGTAAAACTTGAGGCGTGAACTCGTACGTTCACAATGCTCCGCGAAAGGTAAATTTCCTGCCCAAAGCCATCACATTCGTGATATTCAGAGAGACGCCCCATAACTAAGGGATGAGCTACATGGCAGAGGAAAAAATTCAATTCCTCTGCCTTTTTTCAGTTAGTTTTTATCATGCATATGTACATCGTTAAAGGAATGGCTTCTTGAAACATATATAAATTGGTCATTTGATGACACGTAAAGCTTTTATTTTTCTTGTGAAACGTGCTGCAGTAAGTAAATGCCCTCTTTCCCTACTGTCAAAGGATCAACCAAAAACAGCATAAACATTGTCTTCATTGAAGTCTTTGAGATTTAATTGAAAAACTAAGAGAGAAACGTTAAAATGAAGTTCCCAGCATTAACTAGAATCTCCAAACCAACAGTCTAACAAGTCATGAAGGAGTAAATTCTACATTAGTTTGTACTATTAGTAGTACTAAGCTGTATTAACTTAGAAGGATTGGTTTCGGGCATAAATTAGGGTGCGTTTAATCCGTTCCCAAAAAAACAAAAACGTAATATATGACCGAAATCTTGTAACAATAGATAAGTCAGCGAGTACTACGGAACCGGTGGCAATATAAGTTTTATGAATAGGGCTCAATGAAGAAAAGCAGAGCAAAAAATATAATCCTAACCGTATAAATTGTGCTCGTTATGGTTACCATTCGTTGCCGGGTTAGTAGGGGACGCACAGGAAGTTGTTGCCCAACAAGTGTGCGGATTGCGAGATCCAGTGGCTTTAATTCAATTCAAACAATACATACATATATTTGCACGTTCTTTCGATAAATTCCCACAAGGCCAGTGCATTTATATGGGGACAACATTGCGTTTAACCTATCAGCGGTAAGCAAAATAAATTAAAGTTCACCTGAACACACAAACGGGGTGGGAATAAGTGGGTAATGCAGAGTGAAGGGAAGATATTTTTTACGAGGTACTTCTGTGCACACAAGAATAGCCTTCGTAACCTGATGGCCCTCGCATCTGCTTTTACTACTGTGACTCAGGGCAACTTGATTGTACCTTGAAAATCACACAAAAAATCTTCCTTTAGGTTCATGCGATATTCGGAATGAACAGCATGTATGAAATTGCCACCTTTTATAACCATAATTGGATATGTTCTTGTATTCCTCTGGATAGTTCCCAACTCCTACGACTTATGTAACCTGTTCCACAGGAGAAATTGAAAGCGTTAATGCGCACCGAGGCAGTCTATGATAAAAACTCCCATAACCTTGACCGTGTAGAGATTAATATCCAAAACCTTGCTGTTGGGAATGTTCGTGAAATGGTTTTGTCAAGGTGGGCTTTAGGGAGTTCACATGTCACATCCCCTTCCGGGGACATTGAAGAACAGAGTTTAATTTCCTAAGGTCAGCGTGGTAGTTTTTCAGGTTTCTTAACCATGTTTGATGTAATAAAGCTATCCGGATTCCCATTCTCGCGAAGCCAGCCCTGGATTTTTCCAAGCTCGTCCTCAATACTATCGACCGAGCAAATGTTTCAAGCAATTTGCATTAAGCAGCGGACTTGATTATGTCTCCGTTCGAATGTTTCGGATGGAATTGAAGTTCGAGACATTACAACAGTCTACCTCCAGCTAACAATGAGATTTAGTTCGAGTACTCTATGCCCAATTTCTACTGTTCCATCTTAGTATGTCATCTGATCTTGATAATCAAGAACTTTCCTATGTCTCTCAATTCTGAATTTAAAATGCCACCCACTCTAAAACATTTTGTTAAAAATCTTCTCTATTTTGCTGAGTTTCAAGACGCATTTTAAGCTCATTGACAGGAACAAAGCATCGGGCGGTCGAGAATGAAAATACACAGCCACACAGTTAGCAAACATAAGTGCAAAACGGAAAGGTACCGCTGACCTCCGGAATTTTTCCGGCTGCTCTTTCATGTCCTACGGACGACATTCCTCTCAGGTGTGCAGCTACTTACAACTCCCTAGTTTTTTAATCTGATTGGCTGATTACATGGAACCAAGCAACTTTCTATTTCTATTTCACTAACGCCTTCCAAATCACGTGTGAGCTTTTCCTTTTGGCCAGGCAAACATGCTGTTTCCTTCGAAGCCTTGATCACTTGCGAGTTTCTATAAAGGAACAATTCTTAATTTATCGGTTTACAGTTTTTGTAGTTCTGTCAGCTGAAATGTTTGCGGACACTCAGATGTCGGCACCTGAAAGCCTTGGGCGTTGACCTGACATTTTCTTGATTCCCTGGCTCAGGCTTTCCGTGTATGTGACTCGACCTTTTTTCCAGCCATACACTAGTGAACGATATTTTATTGCTTCTCCAAAAAGTACATGTTCAGTAATATATGTATGAGTAGTTGTTTTCCTAACAGCATGGCCTGGTTCAACTGCCTAGCTCAAAACTTCCATTTTCTTTACAATGAATGAGTGTTAAGCTACTGTGTGAATTCATTGAATAAATAGTATGCATATTTGTTTATGCTGAAGCCAGGTTGCACGGCAGCTATCTCACTCTCCCTTACCTCACCCAGCTAGTTCTTACAACAAGAAATGCCAAGATAACGCGAGGTGGGTGCGGGCGTAGGGGCTGACCTAATTAAAAAGCTCGATTATGCATGCCATACAGGACCTAGTTCTCAATAGCTGCACAAGGCTACAGTAAAAACGGGTGTAAAGAGAAGAAACTATTACAGACTGGTCCTCAGTCCTGTATGTAATCGAGTTACCTTGTCAGTTTGTAATCCTAAATTCTCCGATCGATAGCACGTTATAAAACTATAAGTAATGAAGAAGAAGAAGGTTGCTCAGTCGCTGGAATCATTTCTTTATTCACATGATTTTTGAACTTTAACTGGAGTGCATCATCAAAGATAAGTACGCAACAAAATAAGCCACAGTTTAAGAGGAAAGTGGTCAGTCGCACAAAAGTGACGCTAGTTCGGTGGTGAGTACGAAGGGCTCCGTATGCCGGCGCCAAATTGAGATGTCTAATCGATATCTAAGCAAAGGCCCAGGCTTCAATTAATTCGTCTCTCCTCTTACTGCTGGCGTGGGCAATTATCCTCGTGGCTGTGGAGTTGAACTTGTGACCTGCTGCGTAGCCGTGGGTTAACATTGTGATAATTCATCACGCCGTCTCACAACCAGCTTACGTTCTTGTATGCGCGACCCGAGCGACCCGGTTTGGGACTTCCAGGGCGAACGTGTGGGCATCTGTTTATGAACGCCTTCAGCTAGCCGTTCCACATAAAATGGTCACGGACATATCAGGTCTCAAGAACCGTTTATCCTAGGTTGCTGCAGTGAGTCTGGCTTTGTTTGATTAGGGCTCTTGGGGAGCCCATTTGAGTTACCTTGATCTGCTAATACGTTTATCCCGCGAGGGTGCAATACGTATTTTAGCAAAATTCGAACGGCCTCGTGAGGTTTTTAATTTTGAGCAAATTCGGAGTTTTGTTTGCGTTACTCCCAGTTTCCTGCGCAAGATTTATTGTGCAAACTCGGCCAGCTGGATGTGGCTAACGATGTCGCGTCAAATGGCCATGATTTTATTTGATGGATTCCTTCGACCCTGGATGTCTACGAGGCTTACCGAGGCTGAACGGAGTAAGTTTGTCGCATTGTCTTTAAGGAATCCAATTTTGATTTCATCCATTTTGCCAAACTATAGATGATGAGATCGAGCAAACTTATTTTTCCCTACTTTCAAGCTCGTCAGATTTATTTAGATGAGGAATGAGCTGGTTTGCCATGTGGACGGGTTCCCAGTAGCCGTTCCACCTACCGAAAACAATAACTTTCTTAACTGAAGTTGGCTGGTGACGAGATCGGGTGCAGTGTCTGAAAAAGGCTAAACGGTCAGTCTAGGCCTGCAACACGGGTTTTGCTCCCTAAACCACATGCATCGGACTTCGGACGTAAGTGTGTGAACCATTTTATGCGCTATAGTGATGCTGCCAAACTCGAACCGTGTACACTTCATAAGCTGGGAAGGCATATTTTTCTGGGGGGATAAGGGAACGCGCATGCAGGTTTTGCGGAGTACACTCAGGTTTAGCTAGGGGTGTGTGGTTACAATTAGAGTGAATTGTTGCGTGGAAGTCCGAATTGCATGGTTTCACTGAAGATTATTGTAAGGATTACACACATTCATTTGACTCACTTGTGAGAAACTCAGCGACCTTGGTGGCATTTGAACCCACGACGTCAAGGCGAAAGCTTAAGTACAGCAGACGCTCCAGCCAACTGAGCTACTATGCCCCTACCGTGAGCCATGAGTTTAATCACACTTGGGTCAAGTGGCCTACACAGCCTACCGAAACGTGTGGAAGCGATCAATTCTGATAAAATAAACAGTCTACCGAAATCCTCTTCTAAGGAAAAAAATTCTTTTTGCCGATGTTCATGTGGTGTACTCGTAAAGGCACGGCTAGACCGATACACAATTCTGAGGTACGATTATAATGAAGGGCTATAAATAACGATACCCACAGTGCATGTTGAACAAGTAATGGTAGGGAAGAGTGTTTTATTGGTCAAAATATTGATTCATTCTGCAAAATGGGAGGTAGACTTGTTGGGTTGATGGTACAGTGAGTTCAGATATGTCCGGCGGAATCGACCCATGCCCTGCAACTCCGCTGGCACTGCAGACACGATGCAGGTCCAATATGTTATGAGAGACTACCTACTATGCCATCCACCGTTCTTTTAGTTTGAAAATTGGCAACCGGCTAAGCCAGGCTGCCAGAGTTATCAAGGTTGCTATGTAGTTATGTGGAATATTGGTTTCTGTTACATTTTTATTAATTTATTATCATGTTTCCCGACTTAAAAAGAATCATCCTTTCATGTACAAGTTTTTTAGAGATTAAAGATAACGTAAACGAGATCGTTGGCTCTTTATGGAGATTATACATTCGGTATCATCGACGATGTTACACGCTAACGTTCAAAGAGTGCCTAGGCATCGTGGTTCCAAGCATACAATTTACAATGGAGGAGACAGAAAACAACTACCTGACCCTTCTTCATGCCCTCATCTGCAGCAAATATTTTGGGGGCCTAAAGACCTAAGTGTTCAGGAAAGCGGCAAATATGAATTAGGTACTGATCTTCAACAGCATCCTTCCAATCAGCCACATACACAGCTGCATAAGGGTTCTGTATCGGTGGGTTGGAGCAGACTGCAGTGAATTGGAAGTGAAGTTTGCCGAAATTAAATACGTTTGAAGGGTGTTAAGAGAAAATGTATACACGCGCAACTTCGGCAACCGAGGCGCGCAACAATATCGCACCGATTTCGTATTTCAGCAAGCGTTTACGTACATCAAGAACATCTCAAAAGACCGTCAACCGACGTTTTGTACAACTTGTGTCTTTTGTTATAAAAACTAGAAGTCGACGCTAGACGCGAATGGCCGAAAAAGAAAATACTGTGCGCAGAAAAGACGTCAGAACACAAGTCTCGAAGCATTTGATGAGACTCGGCCATACATTCAAGCTTGACGAGACCACATTTTCGCGGGATATTACACTCGTGTGAGCCACAAACTGCATTTGTCATGTTTAACGGCCATCCTATCAATTAGCAAGGGGACTTAACTGATCACTTCATATTCGATGCTGAGTCTTAGTTTAGACAAAATAAGCAACCAATCTCAAAGCATGCACGCGAACACTTTTTACCAAGCCAGTGCTAGTATGCCAGATAGCCGAGCCATAATCATGCCAGCATCCAAACACGAAGGATGACATTTCAGCGAGTTTTCGACTCTACTGCATCCCATTAAGCAGTTATTGCGCCATGAAAAAGGACTGACGACTAATTCCTAAAACCCAGCTCTTCGCTTCTATTAGAAAATTATAACACCAGTAGGCAATCTGCCTCGATGAAGTGTATCCGTTAGCTTGGGTAGCCATAGTACTGCATCGTGTGTATGAATCACCCGTACCTGCTGCTGACTCTGATGACTCTGAGAGTAAATGAGAATAAATGAAAGTAACTTCATAATAATAAATAATTAGAGATTTTAAGTAAGGAAGCTTGCCACTGTTCAAAATATGGCATTGTAGTTTTGTGCTTCAATATAAAAATGCATTCTCCGTGGTATGGAATGAAACTTCACTTCTCTCAATTAGGGCGAATATTGTGAGTTTATGAAAGCGCTCGGACGCGAGCGC
Source organism: Schistocephalus solidus (assembly GCA_017591395.1). Lineage (NCBI taxonomy): Eukaryota > Metazoa > Platyhelminthes > Cestoda > Diphyllobothriidea > Diphyllobothriidae > Schistocephalus > Schistocephalus solidus. Next base: position 85,410 of record WEDG01002713.1, on the reverse strand, counting down.
ATTCTCTGTAATGCTGGCGAGCACAACTCTTGCTAACATCCCAAGTGGCAGGTTGTAATTTCTGGATTCACTCGAGATACATAGAAGGTGGATATTGGCTCGATACTTTCCTCGAATGACGCGATAGACAAACATGTTAACATGTCGCGGTGTTCTCGAACCCATTTGCCCCCCCCTATATGAGTAGGGGCGTGAAAATGCAATTATTTTCTGCTGAAACCAGTATGAACTTTACGACATAAGACTCTATGGGTGAGACGATCTGAAATTTCAGTGAAGTGGGCAGAACTTATTTGTAGACCACGAAAGGAATCTTTTCGAATTAGTATTTTGCCATATATGGAAAGAAAAGTCAAATGTTTGCTTGAACAAAAGCCTGTCCCTCTCAGGGCAGAATGTGAGGGGTTTTGAATGCGCTCTGTACGTTGCGTAGCTTCTCCATGCAGTCAAATGTTTGAAACACAATGAAGAAAGGCGACACACCAATTTCCTTATTGTATCTCTTTGAATCAATTGGTGAATAACTGCTGTGTGATCTCCTGTGATCATAATACTCGGAGCTCCAAAATAATGAACGCATACCTTTTTGCAACTACATCAGTGAAACAACAGCCTGATGCGACTTGTCCTGTTCTCGATAACAACGAGTAAGTCGTGGACTCCTAAATGTTCCGTGCGCCGAGGTTTTCGTTGTATCGTTTGCCTTAGATCGGCATATTAGCGCTCTGTTTTAGCATTTCGAGAAATAGTGAAGCGGAGATTGAAAACATGCTCCTCCGGTAGATGTCCATCGTAAATGTGTGATTCTTGTCTAATCTGTTTATTTATTCAATTTTATCAGTGAATGGGGCCATTTTTGCTGAAAGTTATGAAGGATACTATTAAAATAAAGTGCCTTCCTCTCCCTCTCTCATGTTCCCACTCGTCTATTCTTCAGCGTCTGGGGTTGAGTTTTGTCTTGTTAACGTAGGGTAATTAGCCGGAAAGTTTAGTTCGAGTCTGCTCTGTCATGTTCACCGAACGTGCCTCTAGTTTGAAGTATGAATTACGTACTTTTGATTGTTGCTCAAGTGAAAAATTCAGGAATCAGCATCGATCACCACAGCAATCCCAGTAGAATCTACTCAACAATTTGCTGCACTGCATTTTTGTGAAGAGGACCACGTTACTTAGCTACGTTCCTAGCTTGCTACGGGGTGGTACACATAAACGCACTATACTGTGGGCGTTTGCTTTCAGTGTCTTGTTTGGAGGTCAAAGCATGCTAGACTAACTTAAACTTCACATGTTAAAGCCATCACATCTGCTGTACGGGCTTTAGAGAGCAATGAGAAGCAATTTATTATTTAGACAGGAAGTCTGTTTGTGTGTGCGAATAAATGGCGTCCGTTCGAGCAGCAATGGGGAGGCAGGGCGTGTAGTTCACGTGGGTTTGACATGTACTATCTACACGAGCAAGTGATTAGTTAAGTAGGAAGTAGATGCGATCGGTGTGCAAGAGCGTTCTTCGTCTTTCGCTTTGGATTCCAACTGGAACCCATTATCAGATACAGATACAGGTAATTCGTAAACAGGGTGTCAAATGTTTTAACGTATGCCGTCGCTATTCCTCTGCACGCCAACGGCAATTTCTATCTCCGCCTTCAGCGATGACGACTGCGCTCTGGTGCGTTAATTTTTCGGTGGCCGGCAGATTGGGTTTTTGAGACGAAGTATATGCAATCGCTGGGAGAAGAGCGTTATTCGCCTGACGTTTGGGATTCCAACTCGAACCCATCATCTGAGACGGCATCAGATACGGGTAATTTGTATACAGGTTGTTGTAGTATTTATAGGATGCTGTCGCTATGATACAGCACGCCTATGACAATAAACAGCTCCCCCTTCAGCGATGACGACCTTGCTCTGGTGCGTTTATTGTTTAAAGGCCGGCATGCGGGTCGTTATCCGCTGAACTTTTGTTACCTGGGCTAGAGGGTGGCGTGATGATGGCTCAGCCATCTGACTCACTGGCACTGGCGTTGGAAAATCTGTTCGCTTGAGTGCTCTCCGAGTGGCAGATTGCTCTGGCCAAACTTAGTCTCAACAACAAATATGGGTTGGGTAGGTTATCGCACTTGTCAATAGACTGGTGGCCTGTAAACCCTGATTCAAGCAACTCGTGGCTCACGCGAATACCACCTCTGGGGAGAATGTTACCTCGATCGAAATGGAATTTGTGGCCCGTTATCACCGAATGAGCCACAGCATGAGAAGTTGCGTCATTTCACCTCACAGCTGCCGTGTGTTCGGCAATTCGCGTCCGCAGTAGTCTTTGGGTTTCTCCAACGTATGTGCTTCGCCTGCAACATCGCCAAGTCAATAAAACAAATCCAGATGTTGCTTGCCGTGGCAGTGGGTTCTTTGGTCTCATTACCTGACCCACTGCCATGGCAGGAAATATCTGGCGTTGTTTATCGGATTTGAGCGCAGTTGCGGGCAAAGCAACTACGTTGGAGAAACCCAAAGACTGTTTCAGATGCGAATTGCCGAACACACGGAAGCAGTGCGCCAAAATGAAACCAATTCTAAAGTCACAGCTCATTCCGGTCACAAATTCAATTTCGATGAAGCCGAAATGCTCATAATTTCCATGTTCATTGATATTCCCCACCAGGCCAATATTGGTGGATCTTTTTATCGACCGGAGTACTAAAACGGGAGTGTGAATATGACACTTGCGCATTTAAAATATTCAATTGCACCCTGTTATCATGATCATCAAACCTATGCCCGCATTGAAGTGTTATGGTTTTGCTTCATGACAAATAATTTCATTTCTTTGCAAGTATATTATTTTACGGTTTGTCCACATCTTACTTCATCCCGATTGAAGAATGCAAATACTCATTATAACATTCTAGCAGGTTGCGTAGGTGACGTTGCTTGAAATAAATGATAGATTCTAAATAATGCGTGGACAAACATGCAGACTACGGGATATTTACTGGACCAGAGAACCACTGATACTGCTAAACCAAAAGAGGTTTTGCACCCATCGCCTTGGGTCAACTGCTAAGATTTATCACGATCTGTGTTCCTCCTTCTAACTATCTGTATAGCAGTTGCCATGTTAAATTCTTATATCACTTACTGTATGCTTTAAAAAGCCCAAATTCAAAGTGGTTTTTTGAAAAGTTATTAAAGTTAGATTACAGAATCTTACTGGCAAGTAGTACCAGCAGACTGTCGATAGCGGTTAGACCACCTAATCAACAGTTTTTTGTCTTTCAGAATATGAAGGCATTGACGTCTGGAGGGAATACCAACAAAGTGTTAACTCTTAGTTACTCCACGTACATGTAAAATGTCATTGTAAAATTATTGTCTACTATGAAAATCAAGGTTCTGAAATGATTGCTTTGAAAAGAATCCCTCTTTAGGGAAAATTTATTTTCCAGAAATTTGCAAACGAACACTATTAGATAAGTCAAAAACCGCTACCAGCATATCAGATGCGAGAATAGTAAGATGCAACGATTTATCAGAAGAAAATTTCAGCATATGGTAAAACGATTAGTAAAATGTTCAAGTTCGAAGCAGGAAAATTAACTAAGAAAGGAACCTTTGATAGCTTAAAATGGATATTTTTTTCAATATAACAGTGTTGGAGGATGATCAGGTGGACTGCGAAACGATACAAAAATAGCAAACGACCATTGTGGTATCTGAGATGAGAAATGCCCCTAAAGTTGAATCAAACCGGTGTTGTCTTTTAACAAATGCTAAAGGATCAGATAAACAATTGCGAGTTAAATGCCAGGCTTCATTTAATGGATTGCTTACAGTCATTAAATTAAAAATTAGGATAAAACTTACAATTATAAGCTAATGTTTTGCTTACTAATGATTTATGCTAAATTCGGCATAAATCATTGACACACATTTAATCCATTAGATGGTTCCTAGATGCACACAAAAATGAAACTCCATTATCCGTTAAATGGGTAAATAATGTGGGTATAGCACGTTTGGTGCCAATATTTATTGAAAACTGCTAATATTAAGTAAGACGAATAAAGCTACAGTTTTGGGTTCTATTAAAAGCTAAATCAGAATACAAACCCAGTCGACTGTAAAATTAACCTTGCTGTGTTTCGAATTATTTACTTCAACAGACTATTAGGCTGTTAGGATCCTCTTTTTGAGCATTGATTCGCAAAATCTTCAACTAACTGAGTGCTCTCTTGTAGTTTCTGCAAACCTGCGAACCATCAAAAATGCAATCCTAAAAGTTAGGTTGCGAACGTTTGAGAATAGGTCGAGGAGCATTGTCAAATTTATCCTACATTTTCGAAAGGATGGGTCGAAAAGTGGCTATATATAAACACAATGGTACACCATCGTATTGAAGAACAATAAATTCAGTTAAAGACCTTTTTTCAAATTAAACCCTGCATATTATGCATTCAGGATACGTTTTGTTACACTGGATATCCTATCTCATTGTTCAGACGACGAAGCATTCTGAAGAAACATGTTATCATCCGAAATCAACGTCCACTCAAAGACTTATTTTAATTGCCTTGTGCGCCGGTGATTTCTAGAGTGTACAGCCGAAAAACATGAGTTCACATTGCTGAAGTTTGGATAAGGTTAGATCACGTAGAGTTAACGGATTGCGTTTCAAAGCTCAAATCAACGAATCCCCAATGTATGCCACAACTATTCCCAGAAAACTCAATGGCACATCAAATCGAAGAATAAAGTTAATGTTTTGAACTCTACAGCACCCTGATATGTACTAATAGCTCAGTAGGTAGACCAAAATTCATAGCCAACCGAAGCTAAAGCAATCACATGCATGCAGAGTAGTATTGCTTTTTCATTGCCTGGTTTACCATTTGGCAAACTTTTTATGACAGTCTAAATTGGCTTATTTTAGCAGTATGTCTGCAGTTTTACTTATGTTAAATTATAAAGTGTGATCAATGTAAAGGAAGAAAATTAATCGCAATTTAAAAGCACCCTCAGACTTTGGTATCTCCATGACGTTTCTCGTGACACAACTAAGTACTAATTTGTCGGCTCCATTAGATCTGCCCAAAGTCCTTTCAGGGAAACGCGACTTCGAAATGTTTAATATAAAAACAAGAAGAAGCCTATGATGCAAAAAGCCTACGCTGTGTCTTCGAAACTGAGCCACCAAGTGTTTACTCTTAACTTAAACATTGACATTGCCACCTTTGAGATGGGCTATGCGGTGATGTCGTCTTCTAATGGGACCAAAAGAAAGAAAAATGTATGTGATACGCTCAAAGCAACGAGTTCACAGGAGAAGTGTTCCTGCACTCCATGGTCCTTTGCCTCCGCTTAACTGCTAATTCATGCTAAAGTGATACCAGAAAAAATTCCCGCTAAGCCCACATTTGGGATTGCACTGAGTGGTAGCTTAGGTGTGAATATGTGGTTGATACCTCAAAAGCAAATTTTGACTAAGCAAAGTGGCCATCTTGTCTATCGAAAGATAAAACATTTTATGGAAGAAGAGAGGAGCACAGGAATAACCATTCCCATCTTCAGCCATCGATGTGCGGAGCCCAGGTTACATACCCGAGATGTCAAATCTATCATCGGGAAAATTTAAACACTACTGCATGTCAGCTGAAGTTCAGGGGTATTGATTCATACCACTCTATCCTACTTGCAGGACTAAACTCGCCACTTCCGATTCGGTTTTGAATTTGGGTCTACGGTCCATGCAAATAGTTGCATGTCGATAAACACCCACTTCGTATAGTGTAGCCTAGAGTTGAGATAAATAAGTTTGAATTGGCCATTCCGGTATTAATGATTTTTCGATTTTGTTACCCAGTTTTTAAATATAAATAACTTTCGAGTAGGATATGTGTACACCAAGATCAGATGACCGATTTAATCAGGCTTCATGACGAATAATCGAATGATAAAAAAATTCGTGAAACCAGTATAAACGAGGTTTTAATGCACATTTTTACCACTGGTATTAAAGAGGTCTGTCTGAAAGCGTGCCTAGTGAAGATCCGGTACTTCATCCTGCAAAAATCATACTTCGTTTAAACCCTCAAAAAGGGACACATTTTGTTACTTAAAAGCGATAAAATGCAAGTGATAATAAAGCACCCAGCATATCAACCAGTCAAATCTCGTACCTTTTACTGAGAGGGCATACGGTATAAAGTGGTACTGGAGATGTTTATCTTTTTAAATCAACATTACGCCCCTAAGGTACTTTATTCAATTTTTAGTTGAATGGAGGAAAATGAAATAAATACGAGATGAATAAGAATACATTTTAACCTATGTGTAGCTATTTCTCTGAATTTAACCAATAAATGTGCGGATTGGGACCTAACTGAGTGCGATAGCAATAGTGACCACATTTAAAAGGAGCTATTGCAGCCTGAGAGGAGGAGCAAGGAGCCCCATCAGTTTGCCCTCCCTCAAGCCACAGCTTTTAGCATACCAGAATAGTTCAAAAGTGCCTAAAATTGTATAGAGCGGAATGTGCGGTGAATTGGCTTGGGCATGGTGTACACTGAATCGGCCTCATTCGTGCTTCCCCCACCTAGGCAGCAGCCCACGGTTTATGCCGATCCTCCAAATTATGTTCGGATTGGGCACAAGTGGCTGGCCTTTGTGTAAGCAGTCACATCGCAGGTCCATTCGTTATGAGTTCCTAGTCCCTACCTGGTCCCCTTGATGGTCTAGCAGTGGGTCCCTTGCTCTCATTAAATGACGCCGAATAGTGGCCTCTCGTCTGCGTGCAACTCCAACTCCGAGTGGTTTGAGAAGGCGGCTGACAGCCTCCGAGACGTTTTGGTGCATAGAATCGCTCGCAAATATTATGGTTCAGTGCAATTTTGTCCCTCTTCTCGTTTGCGCATGCAACCGCAATTAAATCAAACTATTAACTAACCCCACCAAGATGATCTAACAGTAGGTTGAGCATTAAGTTGCACAAATCATACCGAGATGAACCACATGTCTACTTATAATAGCTTAACTTTTAACAATGTGAATGTGCAAAGATAGTAGCTTGGTTTAGGATAGAGAACAAACGAATATTTAGTAGATTATCAGTATTGGTGGATTCCCTACGCGGCAGTAGGCTGGGCTGGTAACTTTACCCAAATGTGATAAAACTCGTGGCTCCCGGTGGGGCTTCGTAGCTCAGTTGGCTAGAGCATTGGCTGTACTGAAGCCGTCCCCTTGCTGGCGTGGGTTCAAATCCCACAGAGGCCGCCATTGTTTTCACAAGTGGGTCAAATGAAACGAATATTTACCATTCAGACTTAAAGGATACCAGTTATGCTCTACAAATAGTGCTAACAAAGTTAAGGAAAAGACTTGGGAGGCATCAGTCAAAGTGTTACTGCTATCTTATGAAAGAAATGGAGTCCCACATCCTCAAAATATATATAAATAAGACAAAATATTCGGTGTCTTGGTGATGTCCCCGGGATTTAACTGTGGTTTTCAGTATGTAATTACCTCTGGAAAGTACGTTAATGTATTAGTTATGCCAACTTGGGCCTCCTATTTCATATGCAGTTTTGAGGTGTCAGAGGTTGATTTGGACACCCTTTACTGCGTTATTCACCTTTAATCTGCACATAAATTTGTTTGCTGAGTCTGATATTGCGATACCTCCTCCCTCCTTCTACTTGAATACAAGCCCGTACAACAATTAAAGGGCCATGTATGCCGCCAATGATTATATTTACTGCGTAATCATAACAAACACAGGGAGCACTTAGAGACACACGGAGGAACCTAACACCTTGAAGTTATGCCATGGAAAGGCAGACAGTACGTGAAACAATATGTACTTTTGTAAATTTCGCACTAGGACCAAAAACCTACTCGTATGAAGTATTATCAGAAGGTGTCGCGTTTGATGGATGAAGAGTAGTCAGTTGCCTGACGTTTCGGAGTGGCATTCAGATTCACTACAAGGAAAGGAATCGGATAAATTGAAGCATCTTACAGGTAAAGGAGAAAAATATGGCTTTTCAATCTCCGAAACCGTCTTTAATGATCTGTGTTTTTGAACTCTTAGTGAAGTCCATAGTCAGAGGTAAAAGCGGCAAAATACCAGAAACAGATATAGAGAGGCAGCGGCCCATCAAAGATCTCTAACGCCAGTCCGGAGGTAACTGCACAGGGATCAGCATGCCAGCACTATTTCGAAAATTCAGCTGCCAATCAATTTGGGGTTTGTTTAACTGCCGGCTTGGCCAATTCACTTCGTGACTGCCAAGTAAAACTCTTGAACCGTTTCGTATATGTGCTCAGCATCTAGGGCAAATCCATCACCCTGTCTCACAGTTAGCTAATTTTCGTGAATGTGTGATCCGAGCATGGGTCCAACCTGGCCCGTGTAATGCACTCTTTAATCTCATTGCAGCAACCCAGAAGGAGAAGCTCGTAATGCCCAACATCTCCGCAACCAGTTTATGCGGAGCGGCTACCCAAAGGCGTTCATACACAGATTCTAACGTGTAGTGTAGCAGAGCCAGGAAACTTAAGAAATGAATTACTCCCTGTTAAAAAGTTGGGCTTAGTGTATTGCATCCCGTGGCTTAACTGTCCTCATTACTACACAGGTCGGAGTGGACGCCCGCTCAGGTTGCGTATATACAAACTTAAGCCACATGTGAAACGGTGGGATGGAGTAACACAAGTGGCTGTCCACAAATAGGAAAGAGGTCAAAGGTTTAACTGCAAAACCACAAAGGTAATCGCCAATGGCAGTAGTAAGGGGAGCGGCGAATAAATTGAAGCCTGTATTTCCGATTTTATATAAGTCAATCGATATCTCGATTTGGCGCTGGCATACAGAGCTCTGCGCAGTCACCTCCGAACTAGTGTCACATTTTTGTTGCGCTTTTATATTTGAAGATGTACCCTAGTTAAATGTCTTAGATTCAAGGGTTTATAGAAATGATTCCTGTGACTGAAAAGTCTTAATTCGTAAATGTAACTTATTAAACGGCTCATAAAATTAAGTATCACAGAATACTAAGCAAAGCTACTCATGGAACTTGGGGCCGGGTCTTACCCACACAGTCCTTTTACCTCAGCCATGAGTTCGTGCAATGGAAGAGGTAGAAAGAGATGAGGTTGTGTTGGATAGTCGGACACAGGGCTTCAGATACTGATATAAATGTTCATTAGAATTTGCCTAAAATGCGCTCCTTTGATGCTTATACTGGTATTTGCTTTTAAACCACATGCGGTATCACTGCTAACGAGTAGTCCGTGAGAAGCTTAACTCTATCTGCCTTGGACAGTCGATTGCGTCTGTTGAATCGTGGTTGAATTTACCGTCGATCTCGCTATCCACTGGCAGTACGTGACAGATCGTATGCTTAAGACTGAGAGATGAGCGTGATAGTAGCGTCTCCTACATTCTCGCAGCACATAATTACATTTTTATGGGTCAGAATACGACCCATATTGACTGCGGCTGGTTAGATAGTGTCAACAAAAAGACGTATTACATAGGTTCGAGCGTTGGACTTCTTTGCAACAGGTCGTGGGTTCGAGCCTCGAGTGGAGTTATACGAGCTGATGAAGGTAAATGAGCCAGAACTGGCCATTTCAGTCTCCCTTGTCTTCGTCAATATGGTTACTTTCCCCATATTGACCTCGTTCAGTTTTGATATTCGTTGATAAACGCCCGCCGATTGCTTGCGGGACACACTCTTTCCGTTCTGTCCTGAAGCTCACCCTTTAGCCCCGTGAGCATCCACACAGCGGCTTGTAATACATACAGATGAATAATACCGACAAAGACAAGGAAGACTGGAATGGCCATTTCTGGCTCATTAGCCATGGTCAGTCAGTCATACGCAACCCCAAGCGGTGTCCCGCCCGAGGCTTGAAACGACAACCTGTTGATTAGAAAGCCAATGCACTAGCCAACTGCATCACGGGCTTGTTAATCTAGATAATCTGACTGCCAACCGGTTAGGGCCGATGACCAATTTGGTTATACGAGGTGTCTTGTGTATGCACGTCGCCAAAATAAAAGTAAAAGGCTTCTCGGAACAAGGACAGTGGAATGAGTTGGATGGAGCTTTCGTCCTTTTCTACAGCAGCCATCATTAAAAAGAACACCTTCGACATCAGAGAACCTATTGCAAGTAGAATGCACTCTTCTTTGCTCATCGAAGCAGCGACCGTCCCATCGCAGGCTCTGCATCATACGATAATAAAAAATAGTAACTCGATAGAAAACTTCTGCGATGACCTGCATCCGACGATCTAAATAGGTAGACAGAAACTGACCATATTATCAAGGATAAGACCTCTGAAAAGGAAACGGATGCCTGCTGAAAACCTACTCACACCCAGTCTATTTCCCCACTATCAGTTTCAAAATTCTTTATATACCCAATCGCAAGAACGCAGCACGGTTGTACAAACGGTTCTGTCAGTTGCAACTGCTAACCAGCGTGCTCGATAGTTCTTATCTCTGCAATGTACTTGGCAATAACGCCGGATGTATTGTTTAATATTAAGACGACTGGCATCTGAGCGCCTCAAAATGGGGGCGGCAAGTTAAACTGTGGAGTAAGGCTTCAATAGGAAATGAAACCAGTGAAACTAAGCATGACCACTTTTACTCGACTGAACGCAGGCGGGAACTCTACAGATTTTGAACGTCAAGCGGGACCATGGACAAATTTCGTAGGATAAAGGCATTGGAAATTTTTTTTAGGAGACAGTAAAATGCATTGGATCTTAATGCCGAAAACTATGAGATTATTCAGATGGCGAGGGAGTATGAAAAATAGTGAGTTTTCAGAAAAAAATACAAATCACACGGTTACTTTGAATAACAAACCTGTGGAAATATTCAGCATTCTTTCAATGCGGTAGTCAAATGTTGAGTGAACCGAAGGCGGTTCACATAACTGACTGAATAAAAAGCAAACGACAGCCAAGTATACACCGATTATGACTAAATGAAGACTTCATTCATCAGAGCAGTTTACGGCTCCCAACCCATTAGATGAAATAACTCTACTAACAAAGAAACGGTAAATACGGGAGTGTCCAGCTGAGTATTTACATGCATCGTCAACTGACAGCATACGACCTGTTGTCAACATGCTCCTACACAAGGAAATTAATCTTGTGCTCTCCCGCACAATGCGCTCATAACAGGGCAGCATGTAATGACTATAACATGTCCGGGTACTGCACACTTTCAGTCTATGGCTTCAATAAATTTACCAGGACTCTCTAGGAGATAAGATTATACAGATAATTGCCGCAATATTTTATGAAAACAAACATTTTTCACCTAAACAAATGCAAACGAACCAGGCATGTCTGCCAGAATCAGCAAGAATGCTCTTTTTTCAATTGTGCTTGTCAGATGATCCCCTGCATGCTAATCAATCGTTTAGAACGCTCACCTAGGCAGGGAAATCTTTCAAAAAGAAATTGGAATACAGAAAAACGGTGAAGTTGGGGAAATGATATAGGAAGGCCGTAATTGCAGAAAAGGTGTTAAGAAATAGAAGTCGAATTCCACACCACAGTGGGTTTCACATAAGCCTTCTGCAGTACAAACCAGAGGAACTTCATGAATCAATGAGGACATTTGTATACCTCGAAGGATTCAGGATGATGGACAGGGAGTTTGATGAGGGCATGATGGGACGCGCGACAGGCACTTGATCCACAAAGGGCGTCATCGCTATGGCATATGCGGTAAGATAACGTTGCGTTCTCACCAAAGTCCCCTTCAGTTCCATGTTATGCCCAAACCTGAAAGACTCCTACCGTGAAGATCAACCCGACCTCAACAAACTACTAACCACAACCGAATTCGTCTGAGCTGACTTCAAATGGAAGTGGCAGGAAATGGTTTCGAACGGTCAGATCCCGGAGTTAAATGTGATGCTGAGAATTCATTCCCTGTTTAAGTAGATCTCACAACGCATACCGAGGCGTTTTTACTATAAGCTGGCGTTGCGCGTAATGGCCGACCAGCCAATCGAAGAAAACGCTGTTATGACTCTACGATGACCCACTATATTGTCTTCAAATTATATCAGTAAATCTAGGAAACGCTACTACCACACCAGCAAATCCATCTGACTGCAAGTGGATGGCCAGTGTTTTGAAACCCGAAAAAACAGGTCGCGCACGCCCTCCAGGTCGAACTGCGTGCAAATTGTGCAGCCACCACATGGGTCTGATTCTTAAAATTCACATTCATGACAATAGTTGCTAAAATATGATCCATTAGTCTCACCGGTCCAGCCACCGTCTTGACATTTCCGCTCATATGAGTACACATAAGGACGACATGTCACTCACACATCAACCCTAGAAGTACCTTTTTCAGTGTCGGTACTGGGAATGATATAAATTATTCACTAGTGTACATAAGTGTAATCTGTGCTAGTGGAGGCAGCCTGTTCACTCAATTTGCTGCCAAGCCTCTAGTTTAATGGAACCTATGAGGAAAGGACCAATTGGTGTCAATCTTGTAGTAAATGTGTCGTAATCTAATAGTGTATTTTCCCTATAATAAATGTGACGCATTTGAAACTTTCATGGTACTCCTAAAGTCATAATTTGGAACGTTGAAAACTACAGGGATAACGTAATTTCCACGTCATACGCAATTATTACTGAACTGAATCTATTACACGTTCACTTACATGAGATTCCTGCGAATAAAGCGTTTTATAAGGTACATTACAAATCGGGTTCATTTAACCCCACGTATAAATTTGCTTAGTTTTGTCCCCACTATGGCAACGTCGGTCTCCGGTAGGCTTGGTTTCTTCACGCCACCGTGAGACTGAGGGTGCGGGCAGATAAAAAGACAACAAAGCAGATTCAACGCAAGTCTGCTTCTCAATAAAACATTCACGCACAAGTCCTGGCAGCGTCGAATGCTTGTGGCATTTATAGATTTCTCCAATTATCACCACAATAACCTAGCCCGTGCAGCGTCCTTTCCAGCTCCCTGTACACAATCCTTTGGCCTACACGTTTAAAGCAGACGGGGCCGATTGTTTGTCGGATTATAGTTACTCCATCTAGAACTCAGTGTTGCCATGACCCAAGTTGACAAAGGTTTCATTGACATAACGCACCCCAAATCTGGACTTGTACGTGGGTGGCATCCCCCCAATTGCACATTAGCACACAACATCGGCAATCTGCTCGAAGTTTGGCAATTCTATCAGAATGCCTTAGTTATAATGAACGTTGTCATACCCAGTCGCTAAGGAGTTCACCGAATAATTGTGGGTGGACTGTCCCACTCATTATATCACGAGAGGCCAGTGATTGTTTACGAGGCAAGTATTTGGTTAATTGATATGAGGATATAGCTGAGATAGAATAAATCATCCATTTACTTAGACATGGCGTTATGGAGCTGACACAAAAACTCTCCAGTTAAGCAGACCCTGGTTTGAACCGTAACGTTCTGGAAATTATTGTTCGCAAGACGATAGTTCGACGTGCCTTGAAATTAGCTGATCCATTGCAGAACCACCCAGTCAATGCTTTGATGTTTTTACCATGCACATTTGTTACCAAATATGAATGGACGTACATCTGGCTACGTAAGAATTTCAATGGGTTTAGAAGCAATAGTTTGAGATGGACTGAACGCTTAACTTAACAAAATCATTGGCCTCTTGGAAGCGCTGTGGACTCATTCCAAAATTTGAAGCTGACCGTCGTCAATGACGACTGCAAATCGGTATTTTTTTACTAGATGACAGAATACTTCGGGGTCATACGCAACTCTCTTTAAATACATTCCTTACGCCGGATGGGTTATTATTATGAGAGAAGGAGTGAGGTTCAAATGAAATCAAAATAGATCTCTTGACTACCTAACAATGCCGCTTTACTACAATAGTAATTCAATGGAGGCAGTACGTTTGACCAGCTCAACGTAGTTTACGTCAAAATCGGAACCAGCCGTAAGAACTTTATCCAAGCCTAAATAGGTTTTGTCGAAGGGTGATCTGTCCTCAAAGCTTGTAAACAATAAAACTGAGTATAAGTTCACCTAAAATTCAATGGATATGCATTAATACTAAACAAACAGCACGTCCAGCGCAGCCGTCTGAAGCCGAAAAATGACATTTGTAACCAATCAGAAATTGTCTCCTTATGAAGAATTTTTTTACTATGGGAACGAAAATTCCACTACCATCAATGCCGATAGATTTTTGTCCCATCTTTACAAAAACCTCATGCAACGCCGCATTTAAGTAAAAGAAGCTAGTCAGTTAATTGAGTTAACTGTCAAACGTTTCTCAGCACAGTCAAGAAACGGATTTTCTATGTTAACCGACATGTTTACGTTAAAATACAAAATAGACTGGAATGATCCTTCTTGGCCCATTTATCCTCATAAGCTTTCCGTAAACAAGGGGGGCGCGTAATGATGAGATTTTAGTGGGCTGTTTCAATGGCAACTTGTCATATTTGCCGAATGATGACAAAATATAAACGGCCTTGTTTACTTCAGTTTATCTTTATATAAGTGCTGGCCCACAAATTCAGGGGCGGCTACACTGTGACGCCATAAGAGCAAGAAACACTTTCTGTCCTGGAATAAGGTCACTCACACACGACCCATCCCCTTGCATGTGCTGTGTTTATTTAAGATGATGACTGCCTAATAATGAACGGTGAGGGACATCGTTTGCGTGGCCCCTCGTCAGAGCAGAGGCATAATAAACGGCCGTGTTTACTTCAGTTTATCTTTATATAAGTGCTGGCCCACCAATTCAGGGGCAGCTACACTGTGACGCCATAAGAGCAAGAAACAATTTCTGTCCTGGAATAAGGTTATTCACACACGACCCATCCACTTGCATGTGCTGTGTTTATTTTGATGATGACTGCATAATAACGAACGGTGAGGGACATCGTTTGCGTGGCCCCTCGTCAGAGCAGAGGCATAATAATGCCTTGCGGCACATTTGATTTTGCGATAAATTAGGGTTAGGGTTAGGACATGTACGCAAAGCCACCTGTAATACGAGACGTGGCCTTCCGTTTCCACAGTCCTGTCTAGGAGAGGGGTTAGAGAGACACATCACCAGTTGTGACCTGAACGGCCACGAATATGCATTTATTGGTTGTTTTGGCATCTGAAAATGCATCCAAAACGGATACACGGTGGCCGAAAATTTGATATCCTCTGTAAAGTAAATCTTCCCTGGGGACAATCGAAAAGAGTGGCAAGTTCTTTCAGATGTAACCGGAAAACCAGAGCCAGAATAATTTTGTCTGATTGCCTGATCGGGAACGTCGCTCATTCACCAGCTGGCTACTAACTACAAAACCGGAATACGATTAGCAAATCAATCATAAACGTACTATTTCCCGTGTGCAGGAAGGTGATTTGACCCCCTCTCCAGAACAGTGCCCTTTTAATTCTAGATACTCAACCCATAGAGCTTCGCTTTCTTTGGCTTGCTTGGCTGGTCGACAAAACCCACGGTCTGTGCATTTTGTGGTTATCAAAACAATTGCATGAAATAATCCTTGAGACCTTTGCCATAGACTGCTTTGTTCACCAAGTTGGGGCCGGATATAACGGTTCGTAGTTTGGAAGGTTAACGACTGACTCGTAATTGGTTCTCTGGGGACAGCAAATCAGGCTTAATGAATTCATCCTCTTATTTTATCCTTTGTAACACCCACCAAGGTGGGACTAGAGCTGCTTTTTTCTTGAGAATCTAGTCCATTTTGCGACAGCAGATCAAGTGAAGCGCGCGTAGATGAGCTGTATAATCTTCTTTACCATGGCACCCGAGCCCACGTCCATTAATTCGGATTCTCTATTGTCATCTGAACGAAGTGCAGGAGGGAATGGAGAGTGCAGTAAATGCTAGCATGTTCATAACTTCACGCACAACCACCAAGTCGTGAGGCACATAGCGTATATTGTTCAATTCGACGGTCGAAACGTTGTTGAAGAATCAAGCAACAACATCTGACATCTATAACTGCCTCATTTAGGACTAATCTAAAGGTGGGAACTGACGTCAGATTTCGTTTGCACTACGAATGACAGGGCCTTTTGGCTACGTGCGCATGTGCTGTGTTACATGCGCCAAAGAACGGCTATGGTAAGTCAGACTTATGTGGTTGTGTGGCAGTTTGTCAGCTTGACCTTATAGTGAGGGTATCTGGACACGCGGTCGATCAAGATGGATAATTTTGACATGACAAAGAATCAAAACAGAGGTTTGACGGCCCAGTGATTGCTTTAACCTAATTGAAGTTGATACATTGGTGTACTAGAAGGATTAGTATCATTGCCCTTTTCATGCTTGTATGGTCCTGCCAATCTTTGCTTAGTACCACATTCAATCACATCATTGAAACTACACGACCAAATGGCTCTTAAATTACTGAAACCACTTACCGACGGCTAGCAACATAACTATTCCCCTTCTAGATTGTGTACTGGTTGAAAACAAGTGCGTCAAAAGCTCTAACCACATTAACAAAGGTAAATTTGCCAGACGTGGCTGCTTATTTCTGGCACCTTTAGGCTTAAAACTGCTGCCGAGATAGAACGCTAAATCGCGCTGGAAGTTTTATAGTGTTCCGAGTAGTCAGAAATGTGATTCTGTATTTTTTAAGGGATATCTATTCTATCATGCCTGAAATTGCTTAATGTTGCACTTCACACCGAGGTTAATTCACGTGCACCAAACAAACAATTTTTTCAGTTCACAAAATGGGTTCAATTCCATGTTTTTTTCAAAATGTATGTGTGCCTCCTCCTCCTAGACAACTGCACAATTATGCAAGCGCTGCCTGCAACAATCTCAAACATAGAAAAGTCATTGCAGCATAGGCAAATTTAAATTTTAAATTTTAAAATTTTCTGTCGAAATTTTCTCCCAATTTTAATGCAATTCCCATTAAAAGATTCAAAAAATGACTTGGTGAGCATACGTGCTGCATTCGGTAACTTATCTTCAGGCCAGTACAGTTATATGTAAACGGAACGTAGAAGAAATTTCAAAACATGAAATCGATCATGTTCGTCCCCTTGTGTTGGTTATCTGAGAGGTGTTCATAAGGGAAGGTTGATAAAAAACAGTGTGATAGGCGGAAGTGGGTGTTTATTAGAGCGTACTATGGGAAGGGAGATTACAGATATGGCGTTGGTGAATGCATGCAGTTAAGCGGCCGTTGGCCAAGTTAAGCGCGGTGCTTGTAAAAGGTTCTTCTGTGCGCACAAGACCGGCTTCTTCGACATAATTGCAGTCGCTTCTGCTGCTGCTAGTAGACGTTGACCCGGTGGTTTGGATTAGTTTGGTGGGGCCTTATAAACTACACGGAAAGCTTCGCTGGGGTCCACACTTTGCCCGGCTTCAATAAGATGCGCAAGGATGGCGCATTTTATGCTCTTGACTTCCCTTTGTTCAGCCATGCTGAGAGGTGTTCTCTTATTCTTTTGGATAGGCACCGACTCGCATGCATTTACTCATTTACTTGCTCCTGTGGAGCATTTTATATTGGTCGCACGAGTCGACGCCTATTTAAAAGAATAAAAGACCACCTCTCAGCATGGCTGAGCAAAGCGGAAGCCATGAGCATAAAAAGTGTCATCCTTGCACATTTTGTTGACACCAGGCATAGTGTGAACCCCAGCGAAGCTTTCCATGTAATTTAAAAGGTACCACCAAAATAATCAGTCTTTGGGTCAACGTCTACTAGCAGCAGAAGCAACTGTCATTAAGTTGAAGAAGCCGGTCTTTTGCGCACAAAAGAACCTCATACAAGCTTTGCACTTATCTTGGCTAACGGCTGCTTAACCGCATGCATTCCCCCACGCCATCTCTGTCCTCTCATTTCCACATGAACGGCTCTAACAAATACCCGCTGCCGCCTATTACACTGTTTTTTATCATTTTCACCTGTGCACACTTATCAAATAACCCACACAAAGGACGAGCCAAATCGATTTCATGTTTTAAATTTCTACAACGTTTAAACGTTTTCCTATTACTTTACTCTCCTGAAGATAAGCAATCGGAAGCAGTGCGTATGCTCGCCAATTCATCTTTTAAATCTTTTAATGGAAATAGCATTAAAATTGACATAGGATTTTGACAAAAAATTTTAAAATTAAAAATGGTCAATGCTACAATGACTTTAATTTTTATAAAAGCCTATACCAAGAGACGAAAGGGCTGCATTGAACTTGGTAGCCTAATTAATTTTGCATAAATTCAACATTTGTGTATGGGTCTTTGCGTTTTTAAGTCATCTTAAATCCTTAGTTTATTTTAAGCATGCTGATGTTTATTGAGTACTTGTTCATGCAACTACTCATAGTAATTTTCGAAAATTTCATTTATTTATTTGATTTGTCTATCGTTCATTGTTTTGAACACTTAATCATATTAAAGAAACAGATACCTAAAGCAAAAATTGCATCTTCATACAGCTTTTTCCATTTTATGCCAAATTTTGTAGACTTTTTTGTTATGAATAGTTTGTGATTTCACATTACTGACATTGTTCAGCTTTACTCGATTAATTAATGCTGTTCAAACGGTGTGTGTCTTGATCATCCAGTACATTTCAAAACAATTACTGACATTGTTCAGCTTTACTCGATTAATTAATGCTGTTCAAACGGTGTGTGTCTTGATCATCCAGTACATTTCAAAACATTTTGATAATCAATTGACATGGGTAAGTAAAGTGAAAAGACAAATTTATTTTCAGATCTTCTGTCCCAGGTAGATATTTTAATTCAAAAATACTATTCTTTTGAACTTTTATATTTAGGATACATTATTTATTACAAACTGAACATAAAAAATATGAGCTTTTCTGCTTTGCCTTTAAAAATAGGACGCATTGAACGCAAAAATCCAAGATCAATTCATTTATGTTTCCTAATTAAGTGAAGGTTTTTAAACAAATGTTTTTGAAGTTTTTTGGATTATTTGTAACAAAGCCATATCGTCATTATGAATATGCCGGTACTTATTATCCATACTATTGTTATTAAAGTATCACCTCAATCCAGTTTCGAATGTATCAAACGCATCTATATTTTGATCTGAATCCCATTTGAGAGGGTGTCGTATCCGTGTAGTCATAATGCAGGTTGGGCCAAGATATCGTGACTTCACTGCATTTTAAAGTCGAAGGGCTGGTTTACTATGAACGATGGGTTTTTTTTCGAAGAAAGCGTCTGCTATTTTCGGTCTTATCCAAAATGCATGCGAACTGATAAGTATGGGGTAAATGTCATCCAATGCAAACGGCGCGAACTGCAATTGAACCGGGGCGACTGGAGATAGCCTTGGACTTATTGCCGTATACGAGCGGTACAAGCATAATACTCTCTTAACACACGAACTAGACTTCAAAGAAACTTAGGAGGCTCTCACCGATTTCAGTTGCCATTAATGCTACATTAAAACAGCCATTACATTATTATCCTCATATTGCGAACGAGTGAAGTTATTCCATTAGCTCCTGACAATGATTATTGTTCCATCCTTGTCGTTTATAAGTATGGAAAGTTTTATTGGGTAGGGAATGCGGTGAACTGCCGCGCAAAAGATTACTTCAAGGTCGCTCCCCGTCCAGTCCTCTCTCTCTTCTCTGTCCATATTTGATCGATGCCGACGTAAGAGGGAGCTCGAAGAGTGACAAATCTACTTCAGAGAAAACGGACGAAAAACCTCAGAAACATGAGTTCTGACACAATTAGTGTCCATGCTCTTTAGATGTGGGAAACGAAGGTAATTCTATGGCGTTCTTGAACCAACAGGGATTGTCCTAAGTTGGTTAAAACAAATATGTAGTTACAGCGTCCTGGCAGTAAAACAACTCACAGTCCATTCAGCTTAATCCAAAATGCAAGAACATATCCCATTTAGTAATGGCGGTTATTTTGAGAGAATCCAGTGACTTACAAACGATAAAACCGACAGAAGAAGTTAAGACGCCAGTCCTAGCAGTAGGTGGTCCTTCATTTAGGCTTCTCAGATTATCACTCGGTATATTGTTTTAATTTTGAAATGTTCCGAATTAAGGAAACGGAAATGAATATTAAAATTCAAAGTATGAACAGGCGATACATGAGCTTATGTAGGATAAATCAAAATTAAGAGGCATGAGAATTCCGATTTTTCAACAGAATTTTGCTATGGACTTTCCAGAAACAAATCTATGGTTTCAAATCCAAAATAAGAACAGTTAAATTGATAAATTGGATATGCACAATGTTCACGTCTAAAGGAACTCATGTAAATAACGTCCTTAAAATTGGTTGTCTCCAGAAATTAAATATCTAACTTAATAATCACCTTAGATAGTATGTGTGGCATTATTTTTAAGCCATAATAGACTTCAATGTGAAATAAAGATTTATGTATATTTTGACATGTTCTTCATTTTAAACTTCGACTGGCACCAATTAGTGCCCTCAAGAGACACTTAGTCCAATGTAATTTACAAGCAAACATTTTCTGCTTTCGTAAGTTGAAACTAAGTAATCTAAATAAAATGTCGTCAAGTTCAGAAAACTCGTAGACTCTGCTCTAAATATTTCGTGTGTTCCAAAGACAATAGCAAAAAAATACACATTTTGTGCACCTCCTCCATATTCTTGAACTGAGAGCGGCCTTTGAGTCCTTCAATGCGGAGTTGCAAATATTAATTTTTTTAACTGGACAGAATCTACATCTGTTGTAGCGTGTTAGAAGGAGGGTTCGTGACTTCAGCTATTAAGTTGGATCTCCAGACCACTTGGCAAAACGAACTGTATTTTTATCTGAAGAAAGGCGGCTGAAAGATTGTTTTTGAGAAATTAATTGCCAAACTGATAACCATCCAATTCATGCTTCTACGTTATCATATTTTCTGAAGGCAAAATATTAAGCCGCAATGGCTCGACTTTTATCTTGTTTATAATAATCTCACGAAAGACTTCTTAAGCATCTCGGGATATCAATTTACATTGCCTGCGACATGCAGACAATCCTTTACTACAATCTGATGGATGCGGAGTAGTTAACACTTGCCGTTTCCAATTCATTTGTCTTCACCAAATGGTTGGTTTATCCGGTTTATATACAAAAGTCCTGCCCAAACTAACTTACAGAAAGCGAATGGTAAGCAAGCTAATATAAAAGATTCGATTAACAAAAGTTGGTTTGAATTACAAAACGAGCTCATCCAGCTGAAATATTCAGCAGTTTTTAAAACCTCATTTTATGCTTTTTATTTCAAATAATTGAACGATTTCTTTAGTTGCGCTATCAGGGCCGGAATATTTTACTTATCAGTAAGCAATTTAATAAAGAATGACCCACGACTGTGGCAGATATCTTCTGTTCTCCTTAATTGTTGATTGGCCATTGACCAGCCAATCGGTAGTAGCAAGAGAAAAGCAAACAGCAAATATAAGCTAATTTGCCAGTCATTGAAAACATCTCTACTGAAAAATGTTGCAGATCCTTTGAACGTAAAAAGTTTGGATTATTGATTTCTCAAAATAGTTAAATCTCAGGACAAGATGCACCTTAAGGATATTTCATTTGCAATTTGCTGAATAAATCCATCTCATGTATAACTCCAGGAAGACCGCAGTTGGCAGCCGAACGATTCATAGTCTGAATAAAACACGTACGTCTTGGATGATAACAGCTTTTTAATTCTTAAAAGGTATATCAATACAGCGTATTTTTAATAAAGTAAATTTAGCCTTTACGTATATTTTTGAAATTTGAATATGGTCTTACATATTGTGTACAGTGCGGGCATCCTAGTTCTACGATAAAGAAGCTAAGCGTTGACGGAGTCTTGCGGTGCATATATGAAGCTATTTGTCTTCCATAGTTTCCTAACCGACAATATTCTACTTATGCTTTTAGTATACTAAATCGTTTGCTTTTCGCAGCTTTTACAAAACCTCCCTAGAATTGCCTCTGTAATTGTTATGAAGAACAGGACCTTTATGAAATCATAACTAGAAACTACTTCATGCCTTCAGAAGCAAGAAAATACTACAAGACATTTTGAGTGTTAAAAGAGAAGCTTTATAACAACTTTTGGCTATAGTTGTGCTATATGTGCTAATATTTTGATACCCAGTACATCCTTACGTACACCGCAGTTGCATGTATCAATCTATCCTTAATGCGAAAAGTATTTGTTTCTTTGTTTTAATGTGTAGAAAATGTCTTTATCTCACGCATATGTTAATCTGTTTTCGATGCTCAACCTTTTATAAATGTCTATACTTTGCAAAAATCTGCCTATTGCTAAAGGATTAATGCCTTATCTTACTTTCTTCCGAATTAAATGGGTGACCACATGGAAAATTGTGGATTGTCTAATAAGTATCCAAATTCCTCGTGCGTGATCCCCACAGCAGAGAGAGTGTCAATAAAGCAAATATTGTAGCTGCCTGCATCAATATAACTTGAATGCAAGACCGAAATGATTTCCTCGGTGAACCTTAAAGCTGAGAAGCTTTAGCTCCCATAGACGGTCGTGTGGTGACATGGGCAGTTTAGCGGACCATTTGTGGGTTTCTGAACTGTCCACTCCTGTCGTACATGATAACATCACTAAGGGTACCCAAGCCATACAAAACACACACTTCACAGTTGTAGGGTGATTTTTGTGGTTTGCACTATGATTACCTAACTCCGATTCAAATTTCAATATGAAGACTAGCTTTGGAAACTCATTGTTGATGTTAGCAATACGCGTGAGATGCAAAATAGGTTAATATTGCATTTTTTAAGCCTTGCAGACTGACTTCTGATTGGAATTGAGTATTTATCACAGTGATCGCTAGTTAACCCTAGAAAGGCTTATTGATTTCAAACTAATAATCATGACAGTTTCCGCTTAAGCGTTGTTTACTACACTGCAGTAATGAAAGTCTTTGACATGATACTATTCTATTGAAAAGAATATATAAATTTACTTATCTGATAATATTATCACCAGTTGCCTTACATAAACCCACATCTTGTCACATCTGATGTTCTCACTCGTACTTTGATCATGCATTATGTTAATACTGGATGGTTTTCCTATCAGGTTTGATCCATGATCAAAGAATGCGATTTAAAACGTCATTTGCCCTAAAACCAAGGTTTGGTGAAGAATGGCTGACAAGGCTTGATAATCCAAACATGGTTAGCTTAATATACATATTCTTTGTCGGAAGTCCTTTCAGCCAAAACCAAATTTTGAGACCAGCTTTAAACTTCAGATTATCTGTCAGATTGTCGGTTTGTAAATCCACACTTTATTCAAGATATATGGGTAAAAATATAGGAAAGGAGTCGAACCCGATACGCTCGCTTCATGTAGCAGCAGCAACCAATGTAGTATGCATTTTGGTTGTTAGCAAGTACTTGAATTTGGATAAGCATGGGCTCGCCATTCATCCAATCGGAAACATTTTATCCTCTGTTTTCACAATAAATTTCTACTACGGCTATATTACATTTTAACGTATATAACAACAGGTTGTGACAACAATCCAGTTGCTTTATTTCCCCAAGTTTAGTAAATAATGATGGAACGAGACTTCTCTTAACTGGCAAACATGCAATTGCGTGCTAGCTTTTAATGCGGCGAAAATTACTCTTTAATCCATGCAGGATATTGTAGATTCATCCTGTAAGTGCCATTGTGAAGCATGCAAACCCGTGCGTAAGTATTTAAAATGAAAACGTTTATGTTTCTTTTGAGTAAACATAGCTAGAAATGTAGCCTTATGTGAGAAGTAAACGTTTTGGGCCAAACTTCCACTATAATATATTATAGCTTCCTGTTTTACTTATAAGGAGAGACACATGACAAATACCCTCCAAATCAGCAAGCAAATTGAACCAATTTATACGGATGGAAGTTTTTGTGGGCTGAAAATCCTTGTCTCTCCTCTGAAGAGCAGTTGATAATATTAACGTAGCCAGTTGGATAACTTTGTTGAGCACGTACAACTACTCGGTATATAAGTGGCGGGGTCAGTCTGATGCTAAAACACTATTTTTGCGCAAAGATTCTTTTTATTGATGAATATGTACAGCTCACCATTTCCTAGAAAGATTTAAAGGTAGGCGTTCAGAAAGATTGTCTGAAAATAATGAAACTGCATTAGCTGAAAACGGATTGACCAAGCAAACAAATTAATTAAAATTTAGTCTGTACTACTTCTCACTGCTCCTTCAGTTTTGCATTGATCCAAGCAAAGAAATTAATTAAAATGTAGTTTTTACTACTTCTCACTGCTCCTTCAGTTTTGCATTGATTCATGTTTTGGTCGGTATATCTCCGACCAATTGTATATTAATACTGACTGGCTTACCGTACTTGCAGAACCGTTGTGTCCTTAAAGTCTAGACACACTTTTGCCAAATATGTGCTACTGTTCAGCATAAATATTCTGCTAGAAATTTATGAGTTTCTGGGGACAAATGGTGTCATCTTCACAAGCTGCCAACAGGAAGAAAATAACATTTCAAAAACCATTATTCACCGTACGACACCTAGGGTGTGCTAGTTTGTAACCCAGAAATTACTTCGCTAATTTCGTCCTGCTTTGTTACCCAGCTGCAGGGTTTTGATTCATCAGTTGATACTGCAACCTCCCTCAGGTGTTGTTATATACTTCAAATTCTATGCTGAAATATTAGTTTTCTGACGAATAAATATAAAAACTAAGAATTAATTTATTAATTTATTAATTCGATGAGGGTTGTAAGTTGTGAACTTATATTTACTCATTCGTAAGTAGAATAAATATCCTCAAGGACAAGACAGGTGCATTGATAATGAATCGTGGTGAATAAACTTTCGGATGAGTAACGTTTGAAGTGCACTTCCTAAATAATGTTTCACTATTTTGCAAATAATTTGACTGTGCAAAGTTAAGTTGAAACACTGAAATTCCCCATTTTTAACAGAATTGTATACACTTATAAATGATATAAAATTCAGGGTATCTTTACCTGCGTATTTGTTCATGCCTTTGACAGTCGTACTGCTTGGTGCCATAAACCGGAATAAGTAAACTTGATACAGATTTTCGAACGCATTTTTAGCAATTATATGACTATTTGGCAAATAAAATTTGCTAGTTAGACACCTTTGAATAATACCGGTGGGCATGACAAGGGATGTCATTGACCACCTTTCCGTCTCTTCAGGGCACATAATCCTTTGTCGTTGTTAACCCAGTCAATTTCTGCTCAGAGAAGTGAGTATATGCATATTGTCATCACTGCCTAATTCAGGCCTCTGTTTTTTTGAAGCAAAAATCAATGTGCACTTGTTTCTCCCTGAGTGATTAACTCAAATGTGCGAAGGTCAGGATACGGATGGAGTTAATTTTAATACTTACTTGTCCATACCGCTCGAACATTAGCTGCATATTTTTGGATTTTTTGTTAGCGATAATTTGTCAAATGCATGCCTGGTTATGAAAAAGACGTTATAAAGAAACTGGGAAGAAAAACCACTGCGCTACCACAAACATTACTGGCTATAAATACGGAAACGTGTGAATGAAAATATTGTCGATTTCAGGCCTGGTAATGTGGCTCTCTGACGTTATAAGCACTCAGTCGAACAGTTAAGAGTAAACTGAAATGCGCTACTGCAGTAAATATCACTGTCGCTACTAGAGAATTTATGCTACCAGGTTTTCTTATCATTGTGGCTCAAATCTCAGTGTAAAAAATCATATGCATTGGTGCTTTGCGCCAATGAAGACTGCGCCAGAAAGCTGGGATACATGGTCATTTGAAATACCACACAAAGTATAAACCCACCAATTTTAAATATCAGTTCCTTATGCATTTAGGGTAAATGGGTGCATATTTATTGATTTACGTGATAAGCTTTCACTGATCAGTGGGAATTGCATTTAAAATGCGTTGAATCATCAATCAACGTAAACAGCAAATTCCATCTTTTTTCCCCTCATAAATCATAGCAAAAGTGATCACTTATGTTACATTTTAACTTAGCTAAACAGTCGATTGTTTTTTTCTATCAAAAAAACTAATAATTGTCATATGAAGGCCACATAAACTGTTCTTTTTTATCACTCTGCCAATTCGAGTTAAGTAACTTTATATTATTTGCTTGCTATTTGGAGACTTCAAAGATAATTGATACCATGTTCAGACAAATCAGATTTGACAGTAATGTTCCGTTTGCCGCTATCCACCTTTAATTTTGGCTAACCGCGTGGCTCATTCGTCTCGTATAAGTTATCAAAACAAAATTTAGCAAACCAATTTGATACTTTTTTCTGTGTAATAATATTGGAGCACAAAATACCATTGATCTTCTGAGGTATGGACGATGTTCTAGTCCCACAGAAGATAATGTTTCATAATGTTACGAATTTCAGACATTTTCCTCTTTGAGCAGGAAAGTATTGTTCTTATTTAAAGTGCTTAATCGTTAAAAAGGAAGGAAATATATGTAGCAATGTTCTAACAAAACAAGAGTGACAAAATATAATAATAACTGGAAACACAAAACTGCCAGAGTTGACCATATGCCTCACCTTAAATTTCATATTTGATGACCAGCCAGTTCAACCAACGAAGTTCAAAGATGCCCATTATATACTCAATTGCAAAAAACTGACATTAAATGCCTTAAGTGTGGTGTATGTAAATAGAGATCAATTGTATCTGATAAAATGTTCCTTTACTGCACTTAAAAGGAGAAAAAAATAATGGAATTTTGTTGAGATCTCTACCTATCCAACAAAATTACAATACAATCGGTGAAGCTCAAATAGTTATTTTTACCGGAAATAGTTTTTTTTCGTTCAACACTAAAACACAGCAGTGCCTAGTGGGGCAATCAGACCTTTTCACATTTATTTTGAGGTTACGTTAAACATTTTGGACCTCGTGCCTGTAAAATTTGTTGGCAATAACACATTTTTATTTTTTTAAAGCTTTACTCATTCTTCTGACGTACGTCATGCGGGCCTTTTGCAAGAACTGCTTCCACTTCGAGGAAGAACTGTATGCCTGTGCACAAAAACACAACCTTCCCGTGCCCAAACACCAAGTCGTTGGTTACGATTTCGGCTACGGCTCCCTAAATGAGACTTTTGAGATGTGCCGGTACGTTTATCAGTCTAAGTATACATGTGAAAGTTGAAGCTATGGGTTATATCTATTGCATACTGTGACCTTGTGTGTAATAAAAAAATATTGATGAGAGATCTAAAGATATCGATTAAAATGAATTCTTTTTTTAATGCCGCAAATAACGTTTTTGTTTTCAATTGGCTAAATTACGTTCATTTTTAGGCTTTCAATTTTATTTATATCGTGTTTTCTGACAAGAACGAATATAAATTTAAATAAAATTAGTCAAATTGATTCTAAGCCAGTATTTTTAACCATAATTAAAGAACCATTACATATATTTATTCACGCTTAACAAGTCTGGTGTTTAACTAGCATCTACTGTTTTCACATGTTCAAAATGAAACCAGTTGCCTATTAAATGTGCTAGGAGAAATAACAAGTTTCTGGTCACTTAAATCAGTGGTTCTGCTATAGGATGGGATTTAAGACCCTTGAGTTATAAACGTCCATAGAGAAAATCAAATTATTCAAATAAAAAATTTCAAAAGACAAGCATTTATCAAACGTTTTACTTACTCTGGCCCTGTGAAAAACTCTTTGGTCGGAAATTCATTCACAAGACGCAAGCATGTGCGCAAGCTTCGGCTATTTGGTCAAGAAAAGGAGACGTGGTGTACCAGCGACCGTTTGACCATATTTATGATAACGGTGCTTTTAATAACTGCAAACTACATCACGACACATATTTGTGCAAGATGACTCACCCGTTAATGGTAGGCATTTCTTGTATACGTGAAATCTGGGGGCAAAATGCCTTTCAGAATCAACTTTCTTTATTTTTTAAAAAGGCCACACTCTTTCAACATTTTGATTGGGCTGAAGAATTTATTTAATCTTTTCCAAGGCTCCAATGTGACTGCAGTTGTTGATTCTATGTGTTCGATCAGTAATTGTAATCGATACTAAAATCTGTACCAAAAATGTGGTTTGGAATTTCGTATTCCTGATTTAAATAGAACCTAAAACAACTTAACCGTAGTACACATTTCTTAACCTATCAATTAATTCGCAATAAAACACTTTTAGAGTATTCCATTCAATGTTTCCTATCTTGGATGCAAAGCATGATGATAAGCAATAAAAATAATCGGGTGTTTCTCTTCAATTCCTTTATTAATCCAATCGCCAAATATTTTTCAATGCAGAAAGCTGACAATTTCTACCTTTAATAAATTACTTTAAACGCCTTTTGCTTGAGAAATTAACGAAGTAATCAAGGGATTTAGGTGCAAGCAAGAAGCTAGCAACACGCTCAGCATATAATTCGTGAACGCAATGCGCGGGCTCTTACACACACGTCTACCTTATGCCATAAATTTGACGATTAGTCACTGAACCAAGTGATTTTGTCTAATTGTGCACGCGAACTTTTATCATAAGAAAAGCCTAAACCTACTGCTTACTATGCCGTTGTGGGAAGTGAATATTTTTATGGTAGTTTAGCAACTGAACGTTTCACTTTGGGGAAATATCATAGTCTGCTATGTTATTGGAAATTGCGGCGGAAAAAAACATTTTAGTTCAACCAGCAGTTTTACCACCTGCACTATAAGACACGAAGCTTCAGTTTGAAGTTTTTTTCATTTCAGGCATGTTACCGGTCAACATTAGTGCAACCCGTTCAGTTCACCTTTTACACCGTGTTAAGTGATGAATTGATTGCAAGTTTTTCTCAGTTTCCGCTCATAGTATACCAGGCATAATGCATGAACGATCAAGACAGTCTTTTCGTTAAATTGTACAGTCCAGTCGACAAAACATATGTCGTTTACATAGGCATGCAAACCCATGGAGTTGCATTCAGGTAGTCACGATAATTAACTGCCACCGACTAACCCGAAATCTCAATTAAGGGCAATAGGAAGTGTTGCGAACACAATCACCATAAAGTGCTGCATACACCTTCGTTTGGAAACTTGTCTAAAGCAAAGGTTTTTCATGAAGTGGTATTCTTAACTTAAAAAACCGTTCCCTCTCTTTATTTAAGTCCACGAAGGCCTTCAAAAATCCAGCGATTTTAGGTAGATCCCCTCCTCAGACATCCACTGCGCTTCTGTTGTTCGACGAGGTGGTCAAAGGACGAACCGCTTTTCGCTTTTGTCTCAAAGATAATATTGTGCTCTGTTTAGTTGATGTCCCAGGGGATCTTTTTTCCAAGTGAACCGCTAGCTGTTTTCATTTGAGGAGCAGAAAGCAGAAATTAATTATTTAGTTCAGCCTGCCACTCCACATCCTTTTCATGCAAGTCATACCAAAGGATCTTTTTTTGGCCTGGAAAAGCGAGCTCTTTCGAGTAAAGTTTGCGAAATATATTACGAGGTTTTGTCTTTTAACGCAACCACTGTTTTGTTAGTAGGTATGTTTCTATTGAAAACATTTATGCTCCTGCCGTGCATGGGTTCTTTTCGTTCTGAGTTTTAAAATGTCAGTTGTTTTACCTGAACGCATATAACTTAGCAGCGATACAGTTAGGAAGACGTTTCATGATTTTGCTTCCATTTACTAACCTAAAACAAACTTGTCCTTGATAAATGCTAAATAAGAAACTGGTTAAATGAAGCCGCAGATTCAAATCTATTGATTTGCAATATATTACGTGGGTTCACTATGACACTATTATCAGCGTTTACGTTAGATAAACTGAACATTGCAAACAATAACTGTGTTATGTTAAATGTTCTTAGGAGCGGAAACTATGGAGCGTTTTATACTTAAAATAATGACGTTGACAGTTTTGTGGACAAATTTTCTGAGCAATATCAACTCAAAAGCATACATTGAGCGTTAAACACTTTTGGAGTTGAGCATAGTGGAAATATAAAAACTTGAATTCCTGAATTTTTATGTCTCTTAATTTTGCCTGGATCGTTGATTTTAAATTGCACAATTGCGATAAAACCAACGTGTAGAAAATCAGAATGGCTTCAAATCACGTCATTAAATAGGCCATTGAACAAGGAGAAGTAAAACATATTTTTTAAAAAGGTTTTATAAAACTAAGGTTAATTTCCTTAACACTAATTATTGTTAATATTCGTAAGCAACATAAGGGAAAAATTACTCTTACATAAAAATAACATCTTGTGAAGGGAATCCTAGCTGGTATTGTCAACATATGAGAGTCCGGACATAACGGCATATTCATCGAAACAACACTGAATCAAACGAACTTGCACAGAGAAGGCTAGCAGCGACAATGCACTTGCTGAACTACGAAAACGTGCGCATTGTCTGCTTAAAAAATGCTCTCGATAAAGCTGGATACTCCTGATGCGGCAAGACGTTAAACAACGACGGTTGATGGCAAAGCGAATGTGGAAAGCTTCAAATCGATTGAAGTGCAGTAAACGGAAGACTGCTGTTGTACTTTCTACGCTTGGACAGTTCTCTTTATCTTTGAAGGTGCCGAGCTATATCGCCTTAGTTCAGATGCACTGTGAAGTGGCTCTCCTTTCCAGACGGTTGAACTCAATGTTCCAATTCTAGATTATGTATTGGCTGAAAAAAACGTTTAACTTGTTAGACCCGTGTGGTTAATTTTCGGTCATTTCTATAATATGCGTTCTTGCATACCAACTGTCAAAGTGATAAAAGGAAAGATTGTTAGATTTGCCCGTTAAAACTTTTATAACGGCATGAAAGATATTTGCGAGTTTCTATCTTTGCATCAGGATTTACTTATAATTCCGCAAAATAACATTGTTTCACACTTTGTACGTACAATCCTCGAAATACGAATGGAAATTAGATTCGTAAGTTCGTGTTAGAAGTTTTATTTAGCTTTTTAAACGTACATATATGTCTCTGTCTGGACAAGCACTCACACTTTTGCATTTAATTGATTTCGCAAAAGTCATTAAGATAATGATTTGTGTACACATAAAGTAATTTCAACTTTCCTTAGCAGACATTTGATTTTCATTTTAAGCAAAAAACTTGGAAGTCTATTCTTCACGGGAAGGGCGTTTTTTGCCTGACGTGTTAGAAGGAATAATTGTTGCAGTCTATGCCAAATAAATCTACTTTATTTTCGTTCTCGTATTTACTCAGTTTTGTCAGCTAGTGTAGGTGGCATGCATTAAAAATCTTAATCGGACAGATTGGGCATTGATGCATGATTGAAACGCTCATTGATGCAAGAAACGGTACGGCATACCAGGTTTTACGATACAGATCTGCTTATGGTTAACCTTAGATCCAAGTTAACCAAAAGGTTAGCCTTTTGGTTGAACAAAGTACGTTCGTAGTTGTCTAGAGCGTTTTACGAGGCTGGTATCTTAAAGGTTGAAATATTTGAACTTAAGGTTATATCTAGGACTTTGTGGGTCACGGAAATCGCTAAATACCTAAATTTACAGTAATTGTTCTAAAGTCTATTTTTTAGCTCACACATAAAGACCGAATTTATGAAAGGTTGCTAATTATTTGCAAAACGTCACTAAAAAATGTACGAAATCTTTAAACAATGATACTTCTACTTAAGTGCATTAAACATTTAAAGGAAATAGAAACACTAATATCCCTTTGCTTAAATATACCAAACTTTTACAAAAATGAAAATTTCCCAAGAGCTAAAACTTCACTCTACTTTTGAAAAATATATTTTAATAGATTTTTCAGGTGAAATTGCAAGCATACTAGGCTGAGAATATTAAGAGAACTTTCGATTTCTACAGATTTCTTATTGTTATTTTTAATAAAATATTATGATGAACTTTCGATCGTCCTACATACCAGTGCGTATGCCCACGTTTTATCGTTTTTAAGTGATTGTCAATAAATTGTGATTATATATTTTATGTTTATCAAAATCTGCAAAATAACAATAAACAAAGTAGTGAGTTTCAAGACTGCTTACCGTTTGTGTCATACTCGTAGACTCAAGCACACATGAAAACACATTTCCAAGTGAACAACTAGCACAACAAATGTTGGCGATTTATATGCTAAATGTCAAGGAAAACACATTCAAGGGTAAGCTTCCGCCTTCAAAAGGGATTAAGGTAGACAAATCAATGGCAAATAAATTTTGCACATTTTTCCAAGCTTAATGAATGACAAAATTGGAATGTTTGAAAGGTTTTTTTTAAATTTCAGGAAATAAATTATAAGAGAGACGACAGAAAGTATGGGTAGATTGGCATATACTGTTTCGGGCTTATTCCATGTTCATTCATTCAATAAGGAAGCTGACTAGCAGCTAGGAATGCAACCACAATATTCGCTTAAGTATGGCACAGACAGTCCACACTGTGTCTAGCAGATGTATCATAAGCCCTTCATCGAACCGAAGTTCATCAGTGCCTCGCCACCTGTCATGCTCTGTCGCTGCAGATCAGGTATTTCTTCAAACAGGAGTAGGCGCACACCAATCGTTTGGCTGCCCGAAGCACAAAAGCTCCGTATGAGGTGGCAAATTTAACGAACAGGTTACTTCTCTGAATTTATAACTTTGTTGACTTCGGCCTGGTAATTGGGTGCCTCATCGTGCACTTTGCACCCATACGACAATTGTTTGCTTTGGTAAGCCAATAGCTCGGTGTACGCCTGCTCTTTTATGAATTAATACCCGATCTGCAGCGACAGAGGATGACAGGTGGTGAGGCACTAATGAACTTCGTTTCCATAAGGTGCTTATAGCCCATCTGGTAAACCACAGTGGTGGATCATCCACGCCATCTCTGTGGTGCCCATGTTTATTTCCGGTCCCAGCTGGTGGTCAAGGCCATACTTGGCGGAATGAAGACAAAATAATGCCGAAAAGACTGCATAAATCCACCCACATTTTCTGTCCTCTCTCCTCTTTTCAGTTTTAACTTGACTGACTTCGGCCTGGTAATTGGTTTCCTTTTGGTGAACTTTGCCTCCCATACGGAGCTTGTTTTCCTTTGGAAGCCAAAAGATCAGTCTGCGCCTTTTTCTATTTTATTTTATGAAATCACTTATTTCTCTTTACGTGAGAGGTTTTCTATAAGTTTGTTTACTTGACTGGGTTGTTATTAGATTGCGAATTCACACAAAATTGGCTAAATGCATACTAACGTTTTTCGAATATGGCTAAGATTCTGCCCGTTTGGCTGCTTAATGCAGCATAAGCGTAAACTATAAAAAAAATATATTAGCACATCCTTTAAATTTATTAACTCTTTTTTTATTGGTCATATCCAAATTTGTATATTTTTATTTATTATTTGTGGACCACATTCTTGGTGTAGTAAATAAGAATAACTTCCAAAAAGTTTATTGTGGTTTTTGATAGTAAACAGCGTCAGAAATCTATGAAATAATATTTTCTAAGCCTAACGCATTCTTTTTTTCTGGAAAACTATGTGATTCTTTATAACTGCCTTCACCTGAATTCCATTGGCTTGGGAGGTTTGTTTGATTGACTCTTAACTCCAAATTCTCCTAAATCCTAGCTGTTATTTTCACTAAACCAGATTATAAATGTAGTGTGCTTTAACAAACAGCTTTCTGAGTCTTAAAGCCATTCAGGAGACCAAACGACATAACAAACATTACGTTAAAGTTAATTTTGAATTTTTAACGGGTCTTTCCATGTGTTAGGTCATCTGCGGTAATGGAGACTTACAGTCGTCCTTTAATCATGATCCCTTGTATGTGTTCGGTCTTTGTGTGCTTGGCAGTTCCTTGTTCTGCTTGTCAGTGCATTCGTCAAAATTTCTTCAAAAATGCCAAACAAATCTCCACTAAAAGTTATGGAATATGTTTAAAAGCTAGACAATATAAATGGTCAATCAGTTCGGAGTGTACTTAACTTTCTATATTACTGACAACCATTCGCAAACGAGAGTGATTGATGTGCAATAGTAGAAGAAAATTTCGGGATAAGGAAAAGTGTTTGAGGTTAAAGTCATATCTTCAGCCAAAGTGTTGCAGGAATGTTAAACTTAGACACCTAATATATTAATTCAAAATAAGCATAAGTTAAAACAAGTGTTTAAAAGTTTAAATAAGAACTTAAATATAAGGAATGCACAACGAATTTGTTTAAATATTATCACCCTTTTCAAAAGAGTAACTCTAGTGAAAAGCTGCAAAATGACACTGACATACAGGCTTCCTGGTTAAGGATATGTTAAGCGTGAACGCAGGATTTATAATCCTATTCATACAGCAGCCATAAGAAACTAAAATTGGAAACCAAATGTGTACTGATTGAGCGAAAATATAAACATAAAAATATGGATCCTTATATGAATTCCTTAATTCTTCATAACAAATTATTTTTCCAATCAAAATTCAAAATTCAATGGCATCTAAATTAGAAGTAATTTTCTGAATTTCTGCTGCTTTTGTTTACCATATTCGAAATATGACCACCCAATAGTTGATCGAGTGGTTAATTATGTGATATGTATATCAAGCATTTAGCAACATACTGCTGGTTGCATCATTTAAATAAAACATTAGCAAACATTTCTAGGACGTGTTTGACCCACAGTGTTAACATTTGCCAAAAAATGAAATTTGACCATCTAGCTGTTGCTCGCGACAACTTATCACCACCTTAACTTACATGAACGCACTTTCTGGTAAATTATTTTTATAATCACAATTGCTACTGAAATGGAAGCTACGTATCCTTTAACGTCAAGCCACTTCTAGCAAAAAAAACATTTATTTGCTTAACCCTATGGGGTAATTGATATAAATCTAAGAAAGTCTAATTTATTTTGCTGTATTGTTGGCATTTATTTTGTAGTATATGTTCGTTGGTGTAATAGCTGATATGTAGGAACAGTGTCAGTGTTATCTTTATAGATGCCTTTGCTATGCCGCCAGAAGAGGCATTTATAATGCAGGTGAATTTTAAAACTCATATGCTCACAAAAGTACGTTATCAATGTTTCACTGTCACAAGCTTCAACAGCTTTCCTGTTCCTCTATGCATTTTGTGTTTGCCAAATTCTAATGCTGTCCATACAGTGTGTAAAAAGGGCAACATTGTCACCTTGGACGGAGTAGCGAGCGAGAGGAAATAATTGAAAATTTAAAGTTTAATCATAAATATAACGCAGATGAAAGTGAGCATAGTTTCTTCACGGGTTTTAGATTGAGTTGTCTAAATGCAGGTTCTACTCATGGATCTTTACCTAGATATAAGTATAATATTTAATAGGATCACAAGGGAAATCACAAAGTAAATAACTAATCACATGCAACATCAATGGTAAAAGTGTGGGCTGAAGCATCGCTTTATACGTTCTGCCAGTTAAAGCGTTGTGAACAAGGATGTCTTGCATATGCCCAACTTAGAGGTGACATTGGGACGAAAACTTGCAAGTGAATTAATTTATAGTAATAGTAGACTTGCGCTGCAACTGCTAAATTCCATGACACCTCAGGCGCCCGGACGCGTTGGCGGGCTCGGATGGAGTGGCCGAGAAAGCTAAACTGAACATCTTCCTGTGCCAAATACGACCTGATCACACACACAACACACCCGGTTTCCCAAAACCAGGGCCGAAGGCTCGGTTAAAATAAAAATGGGACTGCCATTGAGACCATGTTAATCTTTTTCGCGGAATACTCCTTGAAGTGGCAAGGCTTTGAACAAAGACAGTACAATGATTGCGAACACACATGATTATGTTAAATAAATTTTAAAATTTGTTATTTTAAGGCTTCAGCTTTTTTTGTTATTATTTGGTGAGTACCAGATCCTACTGATTTATTACGAAAACATTGCGCTCCGGCTCTTCAACCACTGAACCCATTTTTAAGACGTCTTGCCTCTCATTCGATCCGCTTCTTCCTTTTGTACTAACAAAAACGCAAATCCTTAACCTCTATCTGCACCTACACAAGTTACATAGGTCAAAGTTGGCTGGCCACTTTCCGTTCATTTCTGTTATAATATTCAAGGCATAAAAACAACTGATTTCAACAAAAAACGAACGCTCCCCGGCTAAGACCGTTAAAATTTAATCATAAGCCTGAAACATATTTTCCAATTCGCATCGTTGGTCAATATATCCTTTTAAATTCTTTCATATGCTTTGTTGAGCAGTTTCTACGTATTTTTATACCGACTGGAAAATTAATTTTAAGTTCGTGATGACCATTTTACTAAGTGTTATCAACGTATAATAATATTTCCATCTGGAAAGGCATGCGCATACTTGCATTATATTGTAGTCTCAAAAGTCATTAAGATGATGATTCGTGTCAAGGTGAAGTAATTTTGACATTCACCCCAAGATATTCGACTTTCATTTTATATGATACCTAAGAGGACTATTCGTCAGCGAAAGAGCATTTTCTACAGGACCTGCTAGAAGGGATAATAGTTTTTTACTACCACGCATTAACCGGCTTCATTTTCGTTCTCATCCTTAATCAGTTTTGTCAGCTGCTATAGGTGGCAAGCATAACAAATCTTAGTCAGACATATCGGACATTGATGCATGCGTAAAACGCTTTCAGTGGTGCAATTAATGATATGGCATTTTAAAGTTACAGTACGCTTCAGGTTATACTTAACAACAAATGCCAGCAAAGCAAGTAGTTAGCCTTCTTAAAAAAAAGATACGTAAGGAGCTCGATAGATGATTCGTCGAAGCCTATTTTTTATCTAACTGTTGGATCTTCCCGCACTCTGATAATCTGAAAAGTTGAAAATTTTTGAAAATAAGACTGTATCTTCTATATGTTATATCCAAGACGCGTTGGGTCTTAGACAACGGTACCTGAGGTTCGCCGGATGTTGGCATTTGACTGCACCTCTAGTTGATGCCTGCTTTAACCGCATTATATAACATATAACTACTAAACCTCCCGTATTTGTATTGATTGTTAATATCCTTCAAAAATTAAATCATCGTATTTTTATTTATGCTTTCCTAACCTTGTTTGGTAGATAATCACCCATGCAAATTTTATAAGCGAAGAAAGGCGAACATTTCTGTGCTAAAAACATAAACGTTTGATTTGTTGAAGATCCAACCGTGTCCGTTCAAAGGCATCGTATATGGTCCTTTTATGTCGTCCCTGGTGAACTATAATACACACCAAAGATCGATTGCAAACATTTATTGTTCTTATGTGAAAGATTCTGATTGGAATGGAGAGCGTCGCGCAATGGGTAGATCGTTGGACTTCTGCCTAACAAGGTCACGATTTCGAGGCTCGGGCGCCCAAGCGCCTGGGGTTGGGTATGGATGGCTGATGACGACTAATAAGCCAGAAATGGCCATTCCAGTCCCCCTTGTCCTGGTCGGTCATGTAATTCTGCCTATACACGTAGCTGACTAACGGTTGCTGGCGGGGCTTGAGAGTTAGCCCCAAGGCACAACGGGACAAGTGAGTCCTGTAACCGATCGGTGAGCGCCCTACTACCATTGTTAAAATTCCCGATCGAAACCGGCAAGTCAACGAGCTCGTGGCGCAGTGGGTAGAGCGTTGGACTTCTGTCACTCAAGGTCGAGAGTTCGAGGCTCAGGCACCGCAGCGCCTGGGGTTGGGTGTGGCTGGCTTATGACGGCTAATAAGCCAGAAAGGGCCATTCCAGTCTCTCTTGTTTATTTTGGTCATGTTATTCTACCTATACACTAAGCTGCCTTACGGCTGCTGGCGGGGATTGAGAGTAAGCCCGAAGGCACAACGGAACGAGTGAGTCCTGTAACCGATCGGTGAGCACCCTACTACCACTGTGAATATTCCCGATCGAAACCGGCAAGACAACGAGCTTGTGGCGCAGTGGGTAGAGCGTTGGACTTCTACCCAACAAGGTCGCGAGTTCGAGGCTCAGGCACCGCAGCACCTGGGGTTGGGTGTGGCTTGCTGATGACGGCTAATAAGCCAGAAATGGCCATTCCAGTCTCTCTTGTCTTTTTCGGTCATGTTATTCTGCCTATACACTTAGCTGTCTTACGGCGTCTGGCGGGGCTT
Organism: Schistocephalus solidus; assembly: GCA_017591395.1. Lineage (NCBI taxonomy): Eukaryota > Metazoa > Platyhelminthes > Cestoda > Diphyllobothriidea > Diphyllobothriidae > Schistocephalus > Schistocephalus solidus. The sequence continues at coordinate 47,278 of WEDG01002713.1, read as the reverse complement.
GAGAGTTAGCCCCAAGTCACAACGGGAAAAGTGAGTCCTGTAACCGATTTGTGAGCGCGCATCTACCACTGTGAAAATTCCCGATCGAAACCGGCAAGGCAACGAGCTCGTGGCGCAGTTGTTAGAGCGTTGGAATTCTGCTTAACAAGGTCGCGAGTTCGAGGCTCAGACACTGCAGCGCCTTGGGTTGGGTATTGCTGTTTCATGACGGCTAATAAGCCAGAAATGGCCATTTCAGTCTCCCTTGTCTTTGGCGGTCATGTTATTCTGCCCATACACTTAGCTGCCTTATGGTTGCTGGCAGGGCTTGAGAGTTAACCCCAAGGCACAACGGGACGAGTGAGTCCTGTAACCGATCGGTGAGCGCCCTACTACCATTTTTACTATTCCCGATCGAAACCGGCAAGACAACGAGCTCGTGGCGCAGTGGGTAGAGCGTTGGACTTCTGCCCAACAAGGTCGCGAGTTCGAGTCTCGGGCGCCGCAGCGCATGGGGTTGGGTATGGCTGGCTGATGACGGCTAATAAGCCAAAAATGGTCATTCCAGTCTTCCTTGTCTGTGTCGGTCATGTTATTCTGCCTATACGCTTAGCTGCCTTACGGCTGCTGGCGGGGCTTGAGAGTTAGCCCAAAGACACAACGGGACGAATGAGTTCTGTAACCGATCCGTGAGCGCCCTACTACCATTATTATTTTCCTTATACGGAAAACATTCAGCCTTTAACCTCAATTTGGACTCCAGCTCATTCGATATTTAGTAAACCTTCTCGACATCTAAATCTAAATTTTATTGAAGCTTTAACTTGAAAAAATAGTTCAACATTTAGAAACTGCTCTCATTGTTTCATTGCTTCGAATTTGGATAATAAGGTAAGACGCCCATTTAACTCGGAAATCTTACATGAGATGATGCTGGATCAGTCGGAGCCCACGTTTTATTTTATACATTATAAGTACGTATTATAAGAAAAAGCATCCCATGGAACAGTTTTTTAAGCAGATGAGCCTATTGGGGTGTTAAACAAATGTTTTATGGATTTTGAATGCTGAGTCCTCAGGCTGTCTTCAGATGGGAGCTTACCATTCTTGTTCCGTGACATATGCTTTTAGTTGCGCCTTGGGGCTTATTTTTAAACCCAGCAAAAAATTATGGAATATAAAGTAATATGGGCCAAGATAAAGATTTACCAAAGACGAGGAAGATCAGAATGACCATTTTTGACTTATGTATCGACATATGCCTACCGTACGTAATGCCAGGTTGTACAACACCTGACGGTCAAATTCGCGGTCTCGTTATTCTCTTAGGTGTGAAAAAGTTGATGTACGATTTATCTCAGAGTATGATGCGGAATTTGTGACCACTGATAATGCGAGATTTGTGCCAAGCTGTGGTGTACTCACTGTCGAGTGATTGCCTGCAGTTTTTGATAGATGATCTCATCTCTTTACTACCAAGTCATGTTCGTAAATGGATTCGGTTTGCGTAAAAACAGCATAAATTGTATCAAATCCATTACATGAGTTCATGCGGATGACTTCCTGTTGACCTAAATACCCAAATCGGTCCTTAGAGTATACAAGAACAGTTTGAAATATGGTTGGTTGGTTGTGTGCGCTTGCATTAAAGAATTCTCAGGTGTCTTACCTATAGTCTATAAGCATTCCTGAGACAATGCACGGCTCGCTAGGGCGCAGAATTTGCACTACGTTATTCTCTTTCATTCAAATTTCAGTTTTTTGGATCGGCTTACCAGATTTTCAGGCAAGCTACCCAAAAAAGTTAGTTAATTTGACTTGCCAGACGTTTTTTGCCCGAAAAAGGCATCTTTGCAGGCTATTTGATTGCATTCCGGCTGTGAGAAAAAGAATGTTCGCTCTCCTAAGTAAGAATGTCTTCTGCATACGTTTATTTTCTATCAACCGTTGAGCTAAATGCTTGGTTATTGTTCCTCCATAGAAGAACTTCTAGAAAAGGGAATAAACTCTCAACTTACCTTTTGCGATCAAATGTAATCCTCGGAACTTGTACTGTGCAACCTTTTCGGCTAGTCGTTTTCAACAACAAAAAAGGTGTATGTGTGCTGTATATTGTAGCCCAAGTTAACGATTAAATAAATGATGAGTTGTGGCCTCTGTATTCTTTGCTTTGTTCCAGAAGACATCGAAGAAGATCAGCATTCCGTAAGTGAAGATTGTGGATCCTTTCAATTTTCTTTAGAAAGTCTGTTGAGTTTTACGATCCTTTGCGAGTGGATGAAGCTTTTGAAATAACCCCTTGGACATATTGTAGTTGAGTGCACCAAGTACCGAAAATATCGTTCACAGTTGAACTGCAGTGTTGTCAAATTTAGAAATTCAATAGATCTTAGCAAATGTATCTTCTATTTGTGTATTTTTTCAAACGCTTGCTTTCTCCCGATAAGATACTTCTACATCTCATCGATTGATAAAATCTATGCCTGAGTAGGATCCAAAGGTTGTATGTTGGCAGCTATGGTGAAGTCCTGTAATTGTGGTTAATTATTTTAAAAAAGCAAATTACCATGTTTTGACCGCGAGGTGAAGGAACATGTTCAAGTCGGTAGTAAGATGCCTTAACGGTTTACATTTTTCGCGTGCAAGTACTGAAAAAAAGAATAAGATCTTCTTAGGTGTTTGAAGTAGTGTTACTGATAATTAACCCTTCATCTTCGATCAGATTTTCTGCTGAACTGGTGGACACTTAACTTGTAAGGAACTCTAAATAGTTTGAATCAGCAAGATTGTATCCCTTGGAACGAACACAAGCTTGATGCTGTAAGGCTTATCAATGACCTCTTGAAGGCCTTCTTTGCACACATCTGGTTTGTATACATTTTCTGTCTAACTATGCCTGTATTGTCGCCCGAGTTCTAAAACATGTATGATCGTTTCGTCTGAGGATTTAACAATGTGCAATGGAAGTTAGGCCTGGCAAAAGGGCCAGGCAACTTTCGCTTGGCACAAACCAGCATTACCGCCGTCAGTTTTTCATATAACTTTGGGAGTTCCTCATGGTCATGCAGTCAAATTAATCATACATCAACTGTCATATTGAATTAGATGACGCGTTTAAAACATTAGAGAGAAATGGAAACGACCAAAGTAAATCAGAACACAATTGCACGCACGACGGCCGATTACTACCCTAAATGTTTGATTAAGTATCGAGTTAAAGGGCATTTAAGATAATTGTTTGTGGAAGGTTTGCCATTGGACAGATGACGACCTGAGAAAAAGAATTCAAATGTTACAGATACAGATTTTTCTCCCATGGGGACATTAGACTGCAGTAGAGCAGTCTTCGGATGCCTATAATACAATATATATATGTATATATATATATATATATATATATATATATATATATATATATATATATATATATAATTGGTGGATTGAAAGAGGGTTTTATTATTTCGATTGGATTTTACGTCCCAAACGTTTTTTTCAATGCAATATTTACGGTGAGCTCGAAAAACGCATGTGCTACTTTTATTACGACCAAAATGCTATGTTTTCAAAACTTTCGAATTCTGAATTACACATTTTAAGCTATCTCGATGAATCACACTTTAATGGAAAAAATCAGGTTCTATATTTGTGATTAGTAAGGATGCTCAATGCATTTTACTGTAAATTGAATGTCCATATTTTCATGTGAGTTTTCGAGAGACAATTGTCACTTGCGACTCAAAAACTAGTGATGAAAATAGTTGTCATTTAGTGTTAATTTCTCTGCATAGAACGCAGGCAAAGACGGGGAGTCTGGTAAAAAAAAGTTTTGTGTTTTCTCGCCATCACCCAGTCATACGCAACAGCTATTTTTGATTAGCAGTATTATGTGATTATTGAGTGTTTATAAGTTTAATGTCAAGTTATCGTTTCCATTACTCTTGATCAGTTTCCGGAGTTGTTCTTCTTACTGCATCATGAGGTTCTATCTTGATTGCACAATGGCTGTCGCATCGAGACAAGTTTCATCGATAGTTAATGTTCTTTCTGGCAACCTACAGGAAAAAGGATCCGAGGCTCAATGGGAGAGTGCGGGACTTCAAAATGCTCAATGAGTAAAGACGTTGGGTCAAATTCCGAGACGATCCAAACCTGGGGTTGCGTGTGACTGGCTGACGACGGGTAATAAGCCAGAAATAACTTTTGTCGATTCCTTTATCTTCATATATTACTGATCGCTAAACAAGTGCCTGAGAGGGATTGAGGTTGAGTCTCAAGACGCAACGGGCCGCGTAGTTTGCGGTATGTGAAGTCTAAGCGCATTGTGTGTGTGGCATGCGCAGGCGAACCACGCAACGCCCTAACCTATTACGCCCTCTCTCAACCTCAATCGAGGAACCGGCTCAAAATATCGAATGGTGCATAAAAGAGGGGAGATTGAGCGAGGTTTAATCTGGTAACTCCGTGCACAGGGTACTTCGATGCATTACTCGTTATAAACCAATCAGATACGCTAATATTCATAACAGTGTGCTAAAAACCGTGACTTGAAAGGCTGCCAAAAAGACGAAATAAATTAGTTCTCTTCGCAGGACTGAGAGTCAGACTGCAATAGCTACATTATAATGACATTTTTGGCATTCCTCCCGGTGGAATGCAGGTCGACAACCCCTTGTTGGTCTTTCAGTCTCGGATGAACTGATCTTGTCGTACACTTCGGCGTTGTTCGAGTTACCTGCGCTCGTCATCACATCCGGTATGTTTGACTGTTTCATGAAACCGGGCGAACGTGAGCGAGGATGAGATAGTGTGGAAGATGCAGCGCAATAAAACTCATCCACGATTCATTCATCACCCCTGGGCCACCTACTCAATGGAGCATCAGCGGTTGAAAGGCCAGCCAGTCTTCTGATTGGTTAATGTCCGTATCCCCGCCATTTTGGCTTTACTGTTCTATATTTTTATTTGCTGCAGTCCATTTCAGTTATATTTTGTAAATATACAAGAACTCTTATATTTATGTGCATCATGAAGGTGAAAACTCGGTCTTTGGAACAAAAATATTATAAACGTGATATTTCGAAATTTTGGTAATTAATTTTGAAAGCCAGTTTTCGTTGTTAACCTGAAAATATCAAACTTTTTCATTTAGAGTTTGAATTTTTCTTGTTGAAATCTCTTCCTGTTCTTCATTTAGCCAAAACCAATACTCTCATCGGTTGTCCAAGCCGCATTTTCTGGCAGCAGACTGCATAACCTTTACTACGAAATAATCTTTGCTTATTGGGAGTGTTAAGCATTAGGAGACATCTACGACAGTAACGGTTTGCTGGCGTCGCCTGTCTTTGTAATATAGTGGAGACAGCTAACCAAGATGTAAACTCGAACAATAAAATAATTATTTTACAACAATCAGACCATTTACAGGTGTAAACTTGGGACGTAGTTCTTGTCTGAAGTTCAAGTTGCGTGTTCTCTTAGCCATAAACAGACATAAATTATTTCCGTTAATGACATGTGTTATGGGGCACGTGAGTCGAATACGCTTCGTACCTTATACTGAGATCACAAATGTCCGACTGCGGGTGTGATGCCAACTATCCGTTGGCCATTGAATGACGCTTTCGTTTTCGTTATTTATCATTATTCTCAGTTGCTTTGTCGACCCCATGCTTTGACTGCATTTTAAAAAATGATTGTGTTATGCTGCGTTCTCCACGAACACGTTGTTAAACCATTTGCTGAGGGCTCCACCACGACCCTTTCAGGTATGTTGACGTGTATGCGTCACCCCATTTAAACACCAAAACTCTGTTCAAGTTTATAATGTGGACCATGAGCTGCAAATAATAATCTTAACGAAATCGTTATGTCTTCATTCGTCTTGATTACTAAGATTATAGCCGAATTTTCGATAAAGATTACTTATGTTGCCCCCTAATCAGGATTCTAAATAGGAATACCATTCACGTAAGAAACGTATCATTCCATGAAGGGAAGATATTATTGGGCCATAACCCTACCAGTAGACCTTTCTTAAGCCTAACCCATAATTCTTACCTTAAACCGAAGTAAACTTAAAAACCTGACTCTGTTTCTCCTGAATTATGGCGCAGACATCTGTATTTGGGGCCGTTCGTGCCTCGCTTGTCCCGGGTCACATAATGCATCCTTACCAGATTTTCAGAATAACCCGAGCATGACTTCATTAGGAGCTGGACAGACTTGCTTCGTTAAATAACTTCGATGACGAGCAGTCAGTAGCCATATCGGAAAAACTCTGGTCTAGGTGGCCTTGCACAAAAAAAAATTCAGACAATGCAGTCAAGACCTGTGTTTTGGAGCAGCCACAGAGAGTGGAAACGAGTTGGCACAGTCCAAAGCCACACGGAAGCCTCTGTTTTGACCTAGACGTCAAATGATCCGCATTGCTTACTGTTCACGCTCCACATTTATTAAACAGAAATCGCAGTTTCACCACCACCAATCTACAGCAGAGAACCTAACACAAGTAAAATGCCAAAATTTGTAAACGTTTGATAATCAACCGCAATCCAGCATAAACGCAGATACCAAAGGTTTGACATAATAATGAACCACTTTAAGCCAATTTACAACTTAATATTATTTTGTGGAAAAATATTTACTTTTTGAAAATATTTAAAAATTTCGAAACGTGAATTGCACTGTAAATTCGATAAATAAATGCAAATATATTTGTCAGAGGATAGTATAAGCATACCATATCGTGTAACTTTTGAGATCTAGCCTTTTGTAAATTTTTTCTGTGTTAATTTATGGTATTGTTACACAGTAAAGTTTAGTTTTTCTTTGTAATACCTGTGAATATTCAACAATTATCACTGTTTTCAATCGATTGGCAATACATTTAGATCCTGTTCTACGTGTTTGCCAAACCTAAAAAATAAAACATATTTCAAGCTTTTGGGAAATAGAGAGGTTAACATATGCTTTCTAATAGAGATCGCCTTTTAGGTCCCTTTCTTAGATTAACACAAACATTAAATCCCATTCCTGAGGTTGAGTGAAGGTGAAAATATGAAAATTTGCTCGGTTTTGTGACGTCCCTGAAAATGAAACAACTCATGTTTTGCTTTGTAGTTCAGCGTTTCTTGCTTTGGTCATTTTTCCCATAAAACTCTATTAACAGATTGCAGATGCAAAAATGAATGTCAAAATATATACAAGTGTTTTGCGAAAATTGGCAGTTTAATGTCAATTGCGTTTTTAACTTTCGGATTAGGAAAAACTCTATAAAAAAAGACCTTATCGCATTCTTCCAAGTTAACATGGTTGGTGCTGAGCATCATCTCCACAGCGTCTTATATTTTGTAAATGGTCTTTATTTTCACCGAATGAAAAACAAAACATATTGGTGTTAAATATTATTCCAGCGTTTTTTGTCAATAACCGTTTGAACTATGTAGAAAATCATTTTTATAGCTTATCGCTTTGTCTTTTTTTGAAAAATATGATTCCTTAAACTTGCCTTCAGCTGATTGTCAATGAAAAAAGATCACATTTTTCAGTTCATCAATAAATTTATTGAGACGTTTCTTGCCTATTTTAATGTCCTTTTACAACACAATATAGAAAAACTCTGGATTTTGTTCTGTGCAATTAAATACAAGATTATATTTCTCGGATGTGTGGCAAACTCAGAAGTCATTCAAAGCCTGCCTTTTTTCCTTCAATAAGTAAAATTGAATATGTAGTGTTCTTTAGTAAAAAGCTTTCCGAAACTTTAATTCATTCCAGATACCCAAATAACAAGAAAAAATTAACGCTTAACTAATCACTTAAATTTTGACCACACATTTTATGATTTAGGTCATCTACTGTGTATAAGTGTGTGTTTGGGTTCAAACGAGAGCATTTTATAGGAAATGCGCGACAAACCTGGCTAAGCATTAAATCTTTAATTGATGTTATCCAATATAAACAAATTTCCCGGATAAATAACTACAATAACAACGTGGTACAGTTATGCCAAAACATTCTTTTAGTAATTTTTGACATTTATAAATGGCGAATAGTCAAATGCAGACAAAACGGGGGCAGTGAAGTTGACGTGAACAAATACTGAGACTTTAAAGGTTCAAATCATTTATTCACATACATAATCCACTTAAGACTTTCAAGGTCAACTTATCATGCAAGCAACTCAACAATGCTTTTAGAAGTCTACGTACAGTAATACATACAACCTGCTTGTAACCTTCAAAAGTCTCTATATCGGACTGCACCGGCTCCTTTGTCATGTGGCCAATATACAATTCTCAAATACAAGAGGCAGAAGCCGATCCTTTTGGCAGATATACATGGAATCGGTAACAGGCAGCTCTTTTTGCCCAGCCCAGATTGGCTGACTACTTTTGCACCCGTGGATACCTCCCGTCGTCCTGACGTTGTTCTATCAAATCATGGATGAATGAGGGAAAGAGAGAGTGCAGTAGACCTTGCAGATGTCTGACTCATTGTTATTTAGGCACGTCACCGCTACGGGTCACTCTTCATTTTGCAGCGGTGAAAATCGTTGCTTTCGAAGATCGAGCTATGTTACTACTGTTCTAACACACATGCGTACGAGACTCAAATAATAACATTTTCGGTTGTCAATAACAAAACATTTGCAATATATTTATCAATTCATTTATCCTAAAAGACCTCTTTACGTTCTTTGGTGGTCTGGCTTCCTTACAAAGACAAGATAATTTGTGTAAATAATCCCATTCTCCTGATCGGTCTGTTTTCGTATTTCCCGTAGAACGTGTGACAAATAAAACATTTATTATGACAGAGTAATGACAGTAAGGTCGCACTATCTGAAGTAGTTTTTGTTCCCATATGAATAAGTTCTCTCGTCCAAAGCATTCACATTAAAACGCTGTTGCTGATCCATGGGGACAATGCCCACTAGTTACGAGACTTAAATGACTTTTCTTCATGATGACTCGGTGATGCATTTGGGGTTTACCGAGATATATCACGTCAGCGAAAAGTCGGAAAATGACCTCGCGTGTTTTTCACAGAATGTTATTGGATTATTGAAAACAATTATTTAAGTGGGCTTTAGCAAATATTAAAATCGCATAGCAAAAATGCATGCATGCGTGCTGTTTTAGTCTTGCAATAAAACTCTAGATGGTCTCAGTAACTTTGACAAGTAGGCATTGAGTGTTGAAGTTCAGTCTTCACGCTTTCATATTCATTTCCCTGGTTACACCGAAACTGTCTGCATCCACCTTTGTGGATGTCTATGGTGCTTTTATGTCCCGATTTATTGGAGATATTAAGTATAAAACACTCTTTCTTGACAAATAGCAATTAGATAATAGTGCTTTCCAGCCAAAGAAGTGTATGCGGGTCCTCAAACGTGCTTTTTTCAATATTTTTTTCAAAACCCATTTTAGGACAAAGGGTCATATCACTGTGTTTCAATGTATGCAGGCTGAAGTTGCCAAGAAATGCAGGAATGGCCCGGACGAAGCGTACCTAAATGTAATTTGGTCTTTTACATTGGACACCAAGAGATCACTCAAGGCCGCAAATTACATGTGTCACGAACATAACCTGCGGAGTAAGTTTATCCTCCGGCTTGCTGTTATAGATCTACAAACTTGATCTCCATTTTTTTATTGCTGATTTCAAATGATAAATAAGATAATTGTGACTCGCAAACTAAATTTTCGAACTAGGTTTTTTGACATCAGAACTACTCTTTTTATCGTTGCTGGTTCGTGCATGTAGATGGACACCATGGAAATGATAACATAATCATCAAGAGTACTTTGGAATTAGCCTGTCCAGCTTATGTCTAAATATTTTACTAAAAGATGTAATGAAAGTTAACCTCTTTGGAGGTGCGAGGCGAAGGGACACCTTTAAAAAATATGCTGGTCTTTAAAAATGTACGTCTTGTAGGTTGTTTCCGTGTAAATTCCTTACTACCTTTTAGGAAAAATAATAATTTTAGCAGGGAATGCTATTGCTTGCTGCAGGAAATTTGAGAGTTAATTTTGAAAGGTTCCAGGTTCAGTCATCTGACCTTAATTGGATGAAGAGGTATTCATACAGTTGATGGGGGTAGAATGGAGTGAATAAAATCGAAGTTTAAATAGGGGATATGGAGGCAAAAGGTAGTACAAGGCTACGACTTACGATGGTTAGTGAAGTTGATTAAGAGCCGAGGACTTGATATCATCTTGGTTTAGTAACTTTCAGACTGGAGTTTCATGTTGATACTCCCATACAACATCGTGTTTCACTTGAGGATCGCCGAGCGCAAGCCATGGTAGACCCACTGCGACTTGGTGAGCACCACTGTGTAAATATCTTCATCAGCTGAAAAATGGCTGATGATGATATTTATATATATGATTAGGTGGAACCAACAAAGACAAGGGAGACCGGAATGGCCATTTCTGGCTTATTAGCCGTCATCAGCCAGTCATACCCAATCCCAACTGTGGCACACCTGGGATTCGAACCCGCGACCTTTGGTATTTGAGTCGAACGCTCTACCATTGAGCCACGGGCTCGTTGTTTTTGTCGGTTTTGATCGGGAATATAATGATAGTGGGGGGCTCACCGATCTACTTGAGGAACATGTATGTTCCATTGTGCCGTGGAGCTCAGAAATGGCCATTCCGGTCTCCCATGTCTTTGTCGGTTCCACCTTATCAACATATGCTACATGTCGCTATGCGACTGCCTACTAGGGCTCTAGTCTGTTATCCAGGGCACAACGGAACATACATGTTCCTTAAGCAGATCGGTGAGCAACAGACTAACATCATATTCCCGATCGCAACCGATAAAACAATGAGCCCGTGGCTCAATGGTAGAGCGTTCGACTCAATTACCAAAGATTGCGGGTTCGAATCCCAGGTGTTCCACATTTGGGATTGGGTATGACTAGCTGATGACGGCTAATAAGCCAGCAATGGCCATTCCGGTCTCCCTTTTGTCTTTGTCGGTTCCACCTAATCATATATATATATATATATATATATATATATATATATATGTGCTGTCATGGGCATTGTTGAACGTTTTCTGAATTGCATTTTCCCTGAGAAAAGATTGGTTAAGTAGTGTTGTCGCGTGAAAATATGAGTTACAAACAAATCCGCTAGAACACAACTGGTGTTGCTCGAACGCACATGCTGTTTTAGCAATGTTCTATCATGAACAATTGAAATATATGGAAAAAAACAACAGGCCACTTGATGAAGGCCACAAACCTGAGAAAAATATGGGTGCTTTCTTGAGTGGCAAAACGTAAAACACGATCTTTAATTGCTAACCAAATAAATTAGTGCATGCATTTACACAGGCAAAAAATTAATCGAACTGGCTAAGCTATCCGGATATGAGAAAAAAATATATCGTTAAAATATATAGGTTATGGACAGATCATCCCATTTTTAACTTCTGTTTTTTCCATGTCCACTTGTGCTATTACTTTTGTCCAGAAAAGCAACATCATGGTGTAATAGGACATGTCAGGGACAAAAGTATATCCCGGGACGCTACGGAGAGCACAATACCTAATTGATTAGACTAACTTTACATAGTTAACAACAATATAATTCTCCTTTAACTGTTCTTGGTTACCGTTAAGAAGCATAAGTATGACAGTTGTCTGCTGACAAGTGTGAGAATAATGACCTTACATGTTTAATATGTAGTGGGTGCGGATGTCTGCAAAATTGCCATAATGACCAGTTGAAGCACTTGCAGAGGTCAACAATGAAGATAGGCTGTGCTTGAAATTTTGAACCATCAATTATTTTCTTTCAACCTTATGGGATCATGACAAATAATTAATTAACAAATTGAAACCTTTGAGTGGGAGTTAAGCCAGACAAAAGCGCTAGCGTACCTTCACAGTCATAAATTGGACGTCGAGATATATGTACTGGACTAGGAGGAACATTGGGAATCTGAACTCAAGGTCCAATCAGCCACACTCGCAGACTAAGTAGGGACTTGGTTAGCGATAAATGAAAATAAGCCGGAAATTGGGATCCAAGCTTTTGGTGTGCTGTTTGGTAGAAATTATCATTGTGATTCGGTTTTCGCCGAGGGTAATAATGTGCGTTATGTATCAGAACGAATGATTTTACGTAGTCAAGCAATCTAACTCAATTATTGCTTATCATTCTAGTGTGATTTTTAATATCAATTAAAAACAGAGAATGTACGAGGCCTTGATTCTGTGAATGAAAAATGAACTTTTAATTATACAAATGCAGTTTCTGTACTAATTTCAACCAATTACCATTAAGTTTCCCAGTAAGTATGTAGTTTTCCCATCCTTTTTACACTTGGGTTCAATAATATGCATTTTTCAATGTCAAATTTTAATTATCGTTTATTGAAAGCATTTTGAGCAGGAAAAAGGTTTTTAATCAATTAACGTTTATGGAAGATACCTTTAAACTTAGAACACCATTTTGAAAAGATGCTGCCTCTGATTTTGCGAATAATTTCGGGCTAAATCAACGCATGCAGTTTTTCAACAAAAGATGCATAATATATGCCCAATGTCAGATCCCTGCCCACGAGGGCAGATGGCTGAACAATTTCTATTAACGGGCAAAGTTGATGTGAGGCTATAGCGACTTAGCAGGACATAAACAGAACTGAAATGTACCCACGTTTTCCATTTTTCAGGTTTATTTAGAAATTTCTGATAATGAAACTTACTCCAGAAACAAACCTTCTATCCGAGCTTTGTAATTGGCATTTTTGACAATTATAAATATTCACAGGAGAAGGTGTCCACAAATATAGCTGCTTTGTAAATAAGGATTTGTAAATAAGTTAACTTCTTCTTTTGAATCTTATTACAGTATTTTCCAAACACAAAGATGGCTGTCTACGGGAGCAAGAAAAAAACGCCGAATTGTGCTCCCAGCTTAAGAATGAAACTGTGCGTGATGTGGTCACAGAACTGCGAATGCAGTCGGGAAATCGCACATTTTCACCAGAAGCATACCTCGAAAACTTGAAGTACATTTTGACAAAATATGAATGCACGTAAGTTTATTAATCTTTACTTATTATCCATGTAATGTTCTTTTTTTCAGCAAAGGGTAACGTAAGGATAAAACACTCATTTATAGATGTATTTTCTAGCGACTTGCAGAGAAGTATTCAGATTGTTAGACGAGATGCAAAAAGACAGCTGAAAGTAAACCTGTTAGTCAGTAGGACCCACGGCCAAGTACAATACCTTAGAACTCTGAACTCGTATTTCACCCTTGTTTTTCCATTCAGGGTTCGGGGTATGTTTAGCTGGTAACAGTGATTTAGATATTAAATCATTATACAAGGTAATATTGACGCTTTCCAACTATTTAGCCTGTATCGAAGGAAAATCTAGTTCTACTGCAGTTCGCAATGCCTATACAATATCCACGATTGTTGGTACATAATAGGCTACGGTCGTCGAGTAAATTGTTAACATTACCTGTGAAAGGTTTGCATGAGTAGAATGGTTTGATAATTCTACGCGAAAAGAAAACAAGGAATCGTATAAGCAAAAAACAAAAGCCAAGAAGTTAGGTCACTTTATGCAGATGAGTTAGAAATTAAACTTGTTTAACAGCAGAGCAATTTTCTTATTTTCTGGGTCAGTGAAATCGTACCGAAGCCCAACATAACCAGCTGCAATTAAACAGGGTAGTTTCCAAATGGCGATCAGTGAAGAAGGCGTGGATGTGAGTGGGCAGAGCTCTGAAACTGGTGCCAAATCAATACATGAATTGACTGAGTTCTCAGCTGAGGCTCCGGCTTCGCACAATCCTTGGCCTTGGAAGCGAGACAGAGAAGGCGAAATCTTATAGAGAAAAAAAATAAAATGTGAGCCGAGATGTCATTATACATAGGAATAAAGGAATAAAACTTTCGCAGATTAACGCAAAATCAGGAATTATTGGAAGACTAATCCAACTGAATCAACCAAACATCTCATTAGGTAATTGACCAAAACAAAAATTAAGTGTCGAACTAACAAAATTAATAGTCAGTCAAATCAATTTTTAGAAGTGCGTAAAGACTGTTCATGCAAATAAATGAGTACATAAAACAGTCCATGTAGAACAGTAAAACCACTGTTCTTCCAGTATGCGCATATTTATCTTGCAATAATTTATTTAGAATAAAATGCTGATGTTCGCAAAATGCCTAGTTTGAGTATTAACTTAATTTGCAGCACGTTTACCGTTATTGCATTGTTTTAAATGCCATGAGGAGTTGGCTTGAATTTGGTGAATATGGGAGTCAAATTTTGAAGAGCCGATTTGTGATTAAGACATTGGAAAATAATTAACAAATATAGCCGTAAGCTTTCCGTGTAATGCATATCGGGAGAACTTTTCTCTTTTAAAACAGCCATTCACCGATGTGACTCCTTATCACTCGTGTTTGCGCAGTAAATTGAGTGCGACCGCCACTTCAATTGAGACTGTACAGAAGTGATCGCCAAACATTCTCGAAAATTCTTCGGAGCTTGGCCCTCTAGCACGACCAGAATAAACCGCAATGTCGATGTAGACGCTCATTCCGAAGGGTTAAATACACGACTAACTAACGAGCGCCCAAACCCTAGCAACGACTGCTAATCCTTGCGGCATTTCGAGTATCTCACACATGGCGAACCGCAATTACACGTTCCGACACCTCAAAACGACGCATTAACCCTTACATCCAACCCGGATTAACAATCGATTATATAGCCAACCGTAGTTATTTGACGCCAACCTTCCCCTCTGAAGCAAATAAACGTAATTGTTCTCCCCTGACCTCCCAATTAAGTGTCTATCCACTACCCTCCTCACGCCAGCTGTTTGTTTGTCACCATCTTTCCTGTCGGGTCAACTGATCTAATCCGATCACCTCACATTCTCATCTGTTCATTTCGTCTGACGACAGGTTGGTGTCATCAACTTGCCCATTTACAAGTACAGCGCGATTTCCGAACAGCATTTTTATTTCCTTATACTATCTCGGGATGCCAACCGCCTCAGTATTATATATATATATATATGGCACAAATTATACAGTACTTCCGACATAGGTACTAGCTTAAAGCCCAGACACGTGTTTCTCCGATGTTTCTGCTGCTGCGTGACGCAGCAACGAGGGGTTTGGCTCCTCAGTGGGTCCCCCAGCGTTCTCTATGCGGTTTCTGGTATATTGACTCCAGAGAATAATCAAGGAAATAATTTATGAAATTATTAAGTGCAGGACATTGAGTCAGATGATTCAGATATGAAATTTCGTGTCTGAACCTTTTAAGTCATGTCCGAATCACCTGACTCCATGTCCTGCACTTAATAATTTCAGAAATTATTTCCTTGATATATATATATATATATATATATATATATATATATATATATATATGATAATGTGGAACCGACAAAGACAAGGGAAGACCGGAATGGCCATTTCTGGCTTATTAGCCGTCATCAGCCAGTCATACCCAATCTCAAGTGTGGAACACCTGGGATTCGAACCCGCGACCTGTGGTATTTGAGTCAAACGCTCTACCATTTAGCCACGGGCTCGTTGCTTTTTCGGTTGCGATCGCGAATATGATGATAGTGTGTGGCTCACCTACCTGCTTAAGGAACATTTATGATCCGTTGTGCCCTGGAACTCAGACTAGAGTACTCACAGGCAAACACATAGCGACGTGGAGCATATGTTTATAATGTGGAACCGACAAAGACAAGGGAGACCGGAATGGCCATTTCTGGCTTATTAGCCGTCATCAGCCAGTCATACCCAATCCCAAGTGTGGAACACCTGGAAACACCTGTTCCTTAAGCAGATCGGTGAGCCACACACTATCATCATATTCCCGCTCGCAACCGACAAAGTACGAGCCCGTGGCTAAATGGTAGAGCGTTCGACTCAAATACCACAGGTCGCGGGTTCGAATCCCAGGTGTTCCACACTTGGGATTGGCTATGACTGGCTGATGACGGCTAATAAGCCAGAAATGGCTATTCCGGTCTCCCTTGTCTTTGTCGGTTCCACATTATCAACATATGCTACACGTCGCTATGCGACTGCCTGTGAGTACTCTAGTCTGAGTTCCAGGGCACAACGGAACATAAATGTTCCTTAAGCAGATCGGTGAGCCGCACACTATCATATATATATATATATATATATATATATATATATATATATATATATATAGCCTGAATAGCTTTAACAATGGAGACCAGAATATTCCATTCAGGCCTCAACAACCTGAGGCAACCTAAAATACTGGGCGTTGCGCGGCTGCTGGTAGGGCCTGAACTTAAGCCCCAAGGCCTAAAGGGATATGTGCACCTCGTAGCCGATCACTGTGCATCCATCTACCATTGCTTACATTTCTGATTAAAACAAACAAGTCAATGAACCCGTAGTTTATCATTAGAGCATGGGAATTCTTAAATGCAGGTCGCAGTTTAGAGCCGAAAATGGCAATTCCAGCCTCCATTTTGTTGCTGATAATGTTTGTCTGTTCATAATAGCCACTGTGCCACCGGAACCGATCAGTGAACGCCCATCAACCATACCAGATATTTATAAATCGGACAACTCTGGTATTTTGTAAAAGCAGCACACAATTTATATTACAATAATTTCTTAAGCGTGTGAGTGTATGAGGTTAACTGCCTGATATCTTCCCTATTTCCCCCTATTTTTACATGGATTCAATCGTCTCATTCCAATTTTGTCCAAAATATATTTAAAAGAAAAGCTCAAATTTCTGTCAAACCTACCTGATTTGATTATTTCGCAACATCTCTAAAACCTCCCTGCGTATGCCGTTCTTCCAGCTCCACTCTGGCAAAAATAGCCTGCCTGAATGCTACCCTGAAAAAAAAATGCCATCGTGATGTGGTCCTCCTCATCGTCAACTACTTCAAGGAGACCCTTCCATCGGATTGTCTTTTGCATGATCCTTCCACGTCGTCAATGGCAAAGCCTCAATCCTCGTCAACGTCACTCAACCAACAACTTGATATAGCAAATCGAGCGCAGTACGATGATGGACTTTCTGCTGGTCACCTGTTCAAGGCTGCTGATAAGGACATAATGAGCGACTTTCCAGTGGCAAGTAGTGGCCACCTAAGAGCACACCCCTCGGCTGCCAGTGTGCAGAAGCTGACAACTTCAGGCTCCGCCATCAACGCAGATCAATGCCTCATCATACTATTAATGCTTGCTGTCCTATCGTGCTGTAAATCTGCTGGTTGAAAGAATGCCACCATTTTGACACCAACCTCGCACCTGAAGCCCCAGCTACCCAGAAATTGTCTTCTCTGTCTCCCAGCCAAACTGTCAGCTTTAATTTACCAGCAGGGCCCTACTAGGATAAATGCTACTGAGAATTCCATTTAACTGGGCTGTGTGGAATAATCTCCCAATGGTTACCCAAGTTTTGACACCGACATTGTTTTTATAAATAAAATATATAACCTGTAAAAGTTTAATTTTGTTATCTTATATGACATTTCGTTGTTCGAGCTATCCATTAGATTACAGCAGGGCAGTTTACTAACACTATCTGATGCTGCAGCATAATAACCTTTTTTTGAAAAACGCGTTCATAGAAACTTAAACGATATCTATATGCCGCATTAGCATTATTCTGTCCTTACCTGTGGCTTCCCTGCACTCTCCTTTGTCTATTAGGTAGTAGAATTAATTAAAAACGGTTGGTTATAAATATTTTTAAAGTGCAACGTTAAGTTTAATAAAGTTCTTGTCACAGCGATCGCGTCTACTTCCTTTCAATTAGTTCCCGGGACATACATTCCGGATGTTTCAGTCACCGGTTACTTAAGAAAGCTTAAGTTGGACATATAGCACACCGCAAGACCAGACAGAATGTAGTTTGACCACTTTAAAATTGCTTTTGAGCATAAAGAAAAAATGACTGTCCGGGACAGCCATACAATTCATGGAAATATTGGAAACTTTAATGGAACACGATACATGCTAACTTCTTTGATAGGTATAATGAATGGATAGAACCATTTACCACAAAACCTTTTCATGCATTCGAAATGGTAAAAGAGTAATTAATTTGTGTTTCTTATGTTATGCCTGAATGACAACCAAAAGTGCATGAAACCAAATGTGAAAGATTGCTCTCAAGACACTCATTTTGGCATGGAATCGTGACTGATGATGAAAACGGAGTAAAGTACGGTATTTCTAAACATATAAACCCGAACGACGCCTTGTCCACCATATAAATGCGTGCCAGTAGAATAAACTTATGGAAACCAAGTCAAACTGTGTATCTGGTGGGACATCAATAGGAGTGTTGTATTATAAGTTGCCGAAGCCATATGAAACTGCAGCTGCCGTGTGAGACGAGCAATAATTAATCAATTTGAGCTGAGCACTGGACTCACTTGGCCACACGTTGTTGCACGATTGAAGGAAACTTTGGAACCACTTCGCGTATGCTCCGCTGCACCATCAATTGACCATTTGTTTCGGTCGAGTTGATATGGCCTTGCCAAGCAATGCTCCAAATTCTATGAAGGTTCCAATTTGCTTGATCAATAAATCGTTTCGAATGATCAAAAATGTATTACGATGTAATCCATTTGTTATCCGAAAGATGTGAAGAGGTTAGAACTACAGGGTGACAATTTTTTTAATAACATAGCATCTATAAATACTATTGAGTAAACGTTATTTCATTTTATTAAACTGCAAAAGTAAATTTTTCATCCGTGTACTTTAAAGTAGAATTGACGCCACTTATACACCATTAAATCTAATGGACAAGGATAACGCTGCTCTGTTTGCAAACAGAGGCGTTTTTGTACTTATCTGTATGCAGGAAACAACCCATTTTCCAAAGGGATAGAAAGGAATTTAAACAACTTGACCATTTTTTTCCGACACAAAGAGCTTAATCCCTCAGATGTTTTGCCACGTAGCAATTCTGGTAAACCATGAGCAGAAAGATTGAGGTGGACCATGTGAAAGTCTATCTGAATAATAAAAAGAACGGTGCTAATATAGCGTGATTTATACCCTAGTAGGTACTGGTCAATATTGAGAGTTCCATTGTTAAATTGTCATCTTTATTGTGAAAACTAAGTAAGAATTAAGTATCAAGAATGAAGTGAAAATATTTCGTTACTACCACATAGGATTTCTACGGCGTTGCTTTCATCTCCTTTCAAAACAATCTAGCCGAGTTCATCAAAGTGCATCTTAAGTAAATGTTTTTCTTCAAAATCGAAATGCTTCTGTTTAAAAAAAATCCTTACATTTTGATAGAAATGCGTACCTATATTCAGCTCAGCGTAATATTTTGACCGAAAACAGCAAGGGTGTAACTGAGTACTCGTAAGCCCATATCTAAAATTGTTTTGAATCAGGCTCATTACTCAGTCAAAATTTTACAATTTTTTTTACGTTGAAAGGTTGGATAAGGGACAACCAAAAGTTAACGAGCAAAAGTACCAAAATTCATGAATAATATTTTCCAGGTGCGACAAATGAGATCAAACGATTTCTCGTTAAACAGTTAAGAGACAATTTGTTTATGTACTGAGCCTGGTTCAATCCATGCTAGTGGATTGTACCGGAAATATCGTCAGTCATGAAACCACGAAGCAACGAAAGCAATTGCTTATGGTGTTACACAACGCATCTTTGGCTACGAGACGGCCTGATTTTTAGAGCAAAGGAGAATGAGCCAAGTTTCCGTTGTGTGGTTTCCTTCGAGCTTATATAGCGTTACATAGAAAAGATTAGCAGTCAGTCCACTACTGCCCACACATCTGACGTGGTCAAATGGAGCGTCTGGCCATGTGCGAGGAATTAAGAGACTAACGCCATATTAACACCCTTCTACCAAACGATAACTGGACCTTGAACCCTGTAGAACAGCGGGGTCCTCATCGATATGAAAATACTTTGAATCGTCATACTAACATCAGATCTGGGGTTTATGTGCTGTTGGAGGCGGGCAGCAAAGTGGCAATCTTACAATAACTTTCGGTTGGTCAATGTGGGTATATAACCCTTTAACAACCATCCATCTTTTAACGAAGCTTACCGCAGATAATCTACCAGATAACGCTACACCATATAGGCTGGTTATGGCTGGTCTTAATACAATCGTAGCACGTAATGATAAGCAATACACAGAAGGACTTCACCAAAACGCATCGAGGAACCTGATAAGTCCACTGAGTTCCACTTCGACACCAGTCCTCACCAGTGGCTCCAGGAAACCTTTCTCTTTTGTGCGTCTCAACCACGGTAGTCGTCATTCACTAGTGGACAAGACAAGATGAGAATGTCCACCGCATATCTGCATAACCCATTTGTCTCTGCATTCAACCCCATTCTCCCTCCAAGTCCCATAGACTAAAAGTCCTATGGGTAAGGTGAAATGCAATCTAGTTGGCACCCAAGCTGCCGCTGTTCGTCTTCTCATTGAGATGAAGTAGACTCGAGCGCTGGAATAAGAGCTTTATTCGCCTAACGTCTCGGATTCAAAATCAAACCCATCATCAGAGACCGTATCAGATACCGGTTATTCGTACAAAGGGTGTTGCAGTATTTATAAGATGCCATCGCTATGCTACTGCACGCCTACGTCACTTAAAAGCTCCCCCTTCAGTGATGACGACTGTTCTCTGGTGCATTAATTGTTTGAGGGCCAGCATGTGGGTCATTATCCGTTGAAATTTCATCCCCCCTGCTGGAGGGTATCGTGATGATCGCTCGGCTCACCAGTGAGCCAGACGGCCAAGCAATCATCACACATACCTCCAACCTAGGTTACGAATTTTCAGCGGATAATGACCCGCATGCCGGCCATCAAACAATTAACGCACAAGAGCGCAGTCATCGTCGCTGAAGGGGGAGCTTTTAATTGCCATATGCGTGCAGTAGCATAGCAACAGCATCCTATAAATACTGTAACTCCCTATGTACGAATAACACGTATCTGACACGTCTCTGATGGTGGGTTCGAGTTGGAATCTGATACGCCAGGTGAATAAAGCTCTTGTCGCAGCGATGGCATCTACTTCTTCTAAATTACTTCCTGGGACTCGCATTTTCACTTGTATCTTCTTCCCATTGTTACTAGTTCATGTCTTCCAGTGGAGTTTTTGAAAGAATTTTGGTAATTCAGTATCCAAGTTGGTGGTGCAATATCTATGCCTCGCGGGGAAAGTCTGGAAGGGGAGACGTCAAAGTACTGACGATCCCGCCGCCTGAACAATGATCACCATTTGTGAAAGATAATAATGCTGCATGTGGGTTAAAACTGAAAAAGGTCCCGTAAATACGCATTGTTTACATTACCAGATCAATTTGACTAAAGTCGTTGCAGATGCCTAGGTTCCGGAGATAACTTTACGACAGAAAGAACAGCTGCTGGAAACAAAGAACATAATAATATCTGTAAACCATGCATACTTTACTTCCTGGCCAAATATTAAACGCTACTTTCCTCGGCACAGTTAGTTGCAAACCTACCCAACCGGCTACGAATTAAACCATTATGCGATCGAGCTGAAGGGATTTGTTTGCCAACAGTTTCTCATTGGACATTCCAACACATGCTGCTAAGCCTTTAACCACTATAATGTTTCCCCTACGAAAAACATTTTAAAGGAACGCAGTCCATTTACCACAACAAGACTTTGTTTCAGCCTTTTAATATCGTCACTGTAATTTCTATTCACCTTATATATTGAAAACTTTTGGAGAAAACGAAAACTTAAATCTGCGTTACAAGCACCTTAGACTTTTGCGACAGATGTAGTCCTGATAGTTATCACACAAGGTTCGGGGAAGAAGTGTGTTCAAAGTCCGTAGACATCGTTTGCATTACGTTGTTTTGTCCCGCCCCGTATTATCGGGTTGCTTGCTGCCGGATTGACAGATCGCGTGTTCGTTGATGCACCATGATGCTTTGCTTTATGGTGGGCTTTCTGTTTGTTGAAATGAACTTCTCAACCTCAGCGCCCAAGTTCACGACGGCATGAGAGTAATGAATATGGAATCTAGCCGTAACTTGTAGGAACGATGTCCGTCTGTTGTAGAACTGCCCTTCAAAAAACATAGACTCAATCAGTGACCATCGCTTGCTGGAGATTAAATCGGCAGCGTTGGAGTGAAAGACGGCCACAATTTGCTGTGTTGAAAGGTCAGTACAAGGAAAGTGCAACATAGCAGAAACGTGATCTTTTTTTATTGGATGTATCTAAAGTTTTGCCGCGTGGAGAAGAGAAGGCTATTATAATGATTTTTCATTGCTTGAGAAAGGGAATGTCTCATTAAGAGAACGAGAATAAGCAATTACAGGTACCGTAATTTCAAGGCTGAATTTACTGTTTAAAATAAAGAAAAGGATAGAGGATTTTTTTCGTTTGTCACGGTTAGAAAACAGATGTTTTATCCATTTAGAGGTTTAATAACTAAGGATTAATGAAACCACATTTTTTTGGATTCTGAGAAAACTGTCTATTGTTAATTTTCCATTTCACAAAAGGTTGTAATTTTTAGGTATGCTCAAGCCCAAGCTGCAGTTGCGATTAAGTTCAAGATTTCAACTTTAAAGGTTATAGGTATGTAACTTAAGAAATGTTCCCCGTTCTTCTACTTTATTAAGGAAGTGTCATAAACCTTTGCAATATATAACCACCATCTTGCATACTGCGTTACGATGCAATGCTTCTTGAATAGACATTTCAAACCTTTGAGGACCTCATTAATGTAAACATGTTCAAACTGAGAGTCACCCATTAATCGGTAAACAAATGCTCTTCTTCCAAATAAATGCAAGAATTTATATTTTGCGAATGAATTTTTTATGATATGTACGAATTTTTAATGGTTTTGAAAATTGTTTGAAAGCATGAGGCTACTGGAGCAGTCCCGGTTTAGCAAGACAAGGGTCTTCCGGTGGGAAATGCGAGCTTTAAAATGGTTAGCGATTTTGCGGGCTTGAACTATCATTGAATTCTGTCTCATGATAATCAGTGTTTTATATCCTTAAAGATATTCTTACTTTCGAAAACACATTTCAGCATTTTGGCTTATATAAAATGAGTTAGGTCGTCCACTGTATATTATCAGACCAATACAAAATGTTAAGAAATATTTCTTTTTCAAAAAAATAAGAATGCTTTTTCATCAGAAGGGATTAATGCTTCAAAAATGATGAAAGAGGAGCTCTTAGCTTGACTTTATACACAAATTTCAGTTTAGCTTTGAAGTGTTCAGCTCCACAACGACCATCCAGTTTGATGTTAAAATAAATTAACAAACTGTGCATGCCACTTTGAACTGGATTGTTGAGTCGACAGGTGTAAGCGGATACAGTCTACTGTGACCATACAAAGACTTCCGCATTTCACTTGTCAAAAATCTTCCCAAGTGTCGAGTAGTAAGCAGCGTACCCAAGAGTTCAAGAATAAAACAGATTAATGCATTTGCTCACCCGGAAAGCTGTCATTTAGGTTACTTCTACCAGCAAATGCGACCTGTTCACCGCGATAGGTGGGAAAGATTTGAGTAAAACGTTGAAGGCGTTTAAAATGCTTGATCATAATAAATCTTTGTTGATACAGGGTGTATGAAAAGTAATCGTACAAAAACAGGGTACTCCTATTTGTTTTATTGCCAATCAAGCAGACTAATAAGTTTTAAATTGTAACTGCATTATTGATGTTAATTTACAAATATTTTCTCATTTTCGGTGCAGTTAAACACAAGAGGCACACTTCAGAACACAAAATGTGAGTCAAAATAGCACAGCCTAAGTGGGTACAAGGCATCAGATGGTAAAACTGAATTTAAGTCTGGAATCAGGAAAGTGTTTGCTTAGAAATTAATTAACTGGAGATCAGAGCCTTGGTCTAACGAAAGTGCTTCCAACCTCCGTATGCTATCCAACATTTTGCAAAACAATTGGATCACTCTGCGTTCTCTTACCACGTACGGTACGTAATCGTAAATCCCAACCACTGATACGGAAGCATACAAATAATTGCATCTAACACTCCTTTTTTAATTGGGAAAACTTAAAAGAAGAATTTTGTAAAAACACTAGCAAGGAAACTACCGTGTCCTGCAAATAAAAAAGCCGCGTCCTCCGAGGTGAACAATATCACTAACGGGTAGAATGCAACAGAACATGTGATATGCTAGGGGCTCTAGGAGGATGACAAAACTTATTTCTACCTTTTACTTCTGAATGTGTTTAAAAAGTACAGAAAGGAGCGTGTTTCAACGAACCTTGCTGATCTCACATTTACGAAGGAGGGAAACTGCCTGCATTTGTCAGTGCTTAGGGGCCAAATGTACTTAGGCAATTTTGTGCTTGTACGGTCCATTGCGTAATTGCCTCGTAATGAAAGCCCACGCATGGATCTGTAATATCCAGGTGCGTCTGGTAATGGCACATGCACCAGGCAAGTGGCAGTGGGTTAAAATTAAAAAGACAACGTCATGCGGCGTTCAATTTGCGGGAACAGCACTAACATCAGGAACACCTAGCCAAATATCAAAATCCAGAAACTTTAGTTGTGAGCTAGCTTTCATTATAGTCATTAGTGCTTCCATGTGAAAACCCAATTAAGATCGTCTGGGCTGCGCATTTTTAAGAATTGTAGTTTAGCATCAGCAGTTTGCAGATCAATTTTCATAACCCGCCCAACACCATACTATTTCGTCAACGTCAAATAGCCACAACTGAAAAGGACAGTGTGGCTGTTGTTGGCGTATATGCAGCTCAAAAGGTTATGCAATTTAAACAACTTTTTTTGAATCCGCTTCAAGCGTAAAGTTTGCGAAAGCTCATCCTCTAATACGGAATAAATGAGTGGCTTTAAATAAGAGATCACTTATCGAGCTGAATTTGAGACAATGCATCAAGACCACATTCATATGAATAGCTTTGTCTCCAGCAAAAGGCACATGCATAGTTAAATATAAGTAACCAAAGTTAGCATCGATCTCGAAATCTGTTAATGAAGTCGGCTGCATATCTAGTATAGTGACAAATAGGTGCACATGAGCGGCAAGACCATTAGCCTTTTTGGCGCTAATAAACCTGCTTGTATAACAGTTCCAAACTGCTGTCAAAGGCTTTTTCAACGTATCAATACTAAATATACAATAGCATCAATGCTTCAAGGGTATGTATTATGTAGCACAGAACTTAATTGCAAACTGCGATAATGAAGTCACGGATCAGAATAAGAAAGTTTCATTTATAATGGATGTGTCTGCGTTCTTTGACTGTTATTTTAATTGCTAGATAAATGCAAATCATGTCGCTGATTTGAAATGAATCAATTGTACGACTAACAGTCACGCATTCTCCAACATCATGCAGGACAGTTGCAAACGAGACTCAAAACTGCGATCGAAGCACAATTGAATAATGTCAAAAACTTATTTTACCCCTTATTTAACAGCAAAACGTTTTTACAATAACCAGCATGGAAAAAAATGAACACTATACTGTTCTTAGGTTAGCATAGAATAATCCATTCTTTGCTCAAAATACAATATAAAACACCCTCAGTAGACCCATCGGACAGTCAACGTCTACCAAATTCTTCATATCTGAAATCCTGACTATATTATCTTCCTTTCTCACCAGTCACTTTGAAATTTGTGTATCTGACCGATTTTCCAAATATCTTTGCCATTGGTGAGCATATTTGTTTATAGTAACTTAAAATAAGAAACTTGGTTTCAACGAGGCCCGACCTTTGTTCCACAGCAGGATAGCGCAGAAACGGTTATTTGCGCTGCATGAACCACACTCTCTCCTTCCCACACACAGCGGTTGTCAAAGAGCAGGAAAGTGGGAGCAGTGCAGGTAGCTGGGACATGCTGCCATACCTGACTCAAATCCCACGGAGTGGGAGTGCCATAGAGGCCATATTAATAAGGTGGCATTGCAGCCTGTGTCACAGTCCGCCGGTCAGCCACTCATATCAAACACACAGTGGACTGCCCACGTGGTCCTAGTTATCCCATCAGTTAAGAACCTTCCAAGTGAAGACTTTTAGCATAATGTGACACCTACAGGCATTGCAGATTTTTTATAATGAGAAAATATGCCCTGAGCAGTTGACCTCACTCGTTGTTCACATTCAAAATGTTTAGCCACTATTTGAGCCGAGCAGTTGCGTAAGGCCCACCTTGGGCTTCTGCGCTGCCCAATGCTATCAAGTTTGCGATGTTTTGCATTCGTTATGTCGATGAGCTGTATACGTTTACATGTACCTTCTTAACACATTTCTCTCATTGAACGTTGATATACCGCCTCTAAGACAGGCGTCGGTAAATGAAATATTCTCGTTTTCGCGCATATTTGCAAATTTTATTTTAGTAGTAAGCCCAAAAAGCAAAAGTGTAGCTCTTTCTACTCAGAACTCAAACTAAACTGAGGAAGTACGTGACTGCCATTTGTAATAAATCTTCCAATCTTTGAATAAATTCGTCTTGCTTTAAATAGAGAAACATTGAGAATTAGGACTTGTTGTTGTCTTCGTTCCCTTTCCTAAAATTTAACCTTTACGTTCAGATTGTTTGCAGAATTAGGTATTATTTAACAAAGTCTTGGGCTTCGGCGACAATGCATCCACAAAATTCACTTCACTGCTGGTGCTGGGACAAAATGCATTGTGAAAATGCCCAATACGGACTGAAACGAATGAGCTGAGCGTAGTAATTGTCATTGATTAGTCAGTGAAAGTATTCATTGAACAAGTTATTTAAGTTTATAGATCATAGCTCCCACAGCTGTTCTGACTCAAAACTTGTTCAGTGGAATGCTTGTGTAAAATCTTTGTTCATCCCACGGGCTTATTTCATATATTGAGGTTGTTCAAATAAGCGACACAACTTTGTATGTTTCCAGGAGGGTAAGTGGCAAAATCACGTCACACTGACTGTTTTTGGTTGAATAACCTCTGTGCCATTGAATTCTGAACTGAATTATTAATCTATAAAATCTATAACAATTGTAGCCCTAGTTTATGCAGTTTCAGTAATCCATATTGCTTGGGAATATGCGAGGCAAGGACTAAGGACACGAAGATGTTTCTGAAAACTGGTTCATCTTTGTCCAAAGGAAAGGATATTTTTTAGGATTGCATCTCGTTCCCTTTATAAAATCGTTTAGGGATGCGTTTAATGGCCGCAATGAATTGGATTTGCGCTGACTTCCAAGAAAATTATCTTAAGGATAAGTTGAAACTTGGAGTTAAGGGTCAGGTTTAAATTTGATGTTAGGGTGAGATTTGGGGTAAGGGTCCTGATTAGGCAAAGCATTAAGGTTATTATTATGTTTACTGTGGGTTTACCTTTAGGATGCGGCTAGAGTTAAGCTTATGGAAACAGTTAAGTTTTATTTTAGGGTTAGTGTTACCTTTAAGACACGACAATACTTAACCTCCCTGAAACTTACCATTATGCAACCTATTTTACTGTTTCAGTGACCATTCAAGGCATCCACAACATACAATCTCAGAAAGCCATATCCTAAGCCTTTCGTGTGCAATCGGTGAGAGCCCAGAAACCATGAGATGTTTTGCACTGATAGACGTTGTTTGAACACCCCACATTGTAATCTGACGTATATTCTATTTCTGGCATTTAGTTTTAGTGGTTACCAAATTAATGTTCAAAATTCTTTGGTTCTATGTTGCTCCCTGATAGGAAATATTTGCATGGTAAGCAGAGAGCTTCAGTTTTTATCTTAGGCAATTTCAAATACAAAAATTTAATAATGGAATCTTCTGGATTTAACTAAAACAGTATCGTGATCGGGTAATTGTTCAACGACTTGACCAGATGAGATAAGTAGAATTTGGATGTTGTAGCATGTACGCTAACTATATATCCTGTAGACATCAAGTAACACATACATTTTCACCTTTAACCTATATGTTAGTATTTGAAAAATAATGATTTACTTTCTGCATAAAAACCTAACAATCGACTTTTACGGCTGAGTAATTTGTTATCTTCCGGCTAGCTTGTTGTTAGATTCCTATCCTGTAAAACTGTTTTTTTTCCAATTCATCATCATTAAACGGACTCTGACTGCCCAGTGTAATCATGTGATTATCCATTACCCTCAGATCCTTCCGTTTGCGTCAAAAGTAATGTTTTTTTGTATAAACGCGGCAACACAAAGACAAACTAGCTTTTAACCCAGCTGACAACCATACACGTTCCTTCCAGGGCGATGCCCTTTGATGCTAGATTATTAGGTTGATACTTCTGAATAAAATGGCAATGCAACAGTTTCTTGTAAATTACAAGATTATCTTGATTTCGTTTTCTCCCAACCTTCATTTTTCATCCTTCTCGGTGGTTTTGTGGAAATCTTTGTTGGTCTCACTCCGTTCTACTTCCATCATCCATAAACAATCTTGTTTAAGACGTCACTCTTGGCATGTCAACCCAGAAAAGTCATTCGGAGGCAACTTGTGATCCCTAGTCAACAGGGATCTCTCAGTAATGAAGGCGAAAAACAAAATGCTTAATCCGAGGGATTACGTGATCCGCCTTTTAGTGCCACGATGGGCGTCCGCAACAGAACTAATAGCGTTTTCCTGTCCTCCTCGTCTCTACTGCAAAACTGACTACTTTTCCGTGTTGCATAGTCCTCAATCATGCTTTGTTAGTTTTTTCACCATCATAAATCCTCTTTCGCAAACTATTTCATTCCAATTAACAGACTTTTCGATGAGTTCATGGACAAATTTGTTGTTTAAAGGAAGTAGTCCAAAAAATAAGCAAAAAGCATTTCTTTTAAATTTGGAAACAAATATGGTGACAAAGATAGCCACATGCTCTGAAATTCCATTGCAGAAATTTTGTAAACCTATTCGGCTGACATGCAAAGTACAATTTTACCTTGCATTAAGCATTCCCAGGGTCGGTCAGTCAAATCCTTTGTCCACCAATTCATTTTTTGTGACCTTACAATATCCAACCAAACATGGGAAGTTTAATTTGAATTGAGGGCTCAAGCGTATTTATTTAAAGGCGTTTCGGATGGCATACGGAAAAAAGATTGCATGGCTATTGGAGGAAATGCTTTCATCCACAGGTTTTAATTTACGCATGTAGTGACCCATTATAAGCTTGACATAGCGAATGACTTAATGGGAGCAGTCGCAGATTTAATTCTTTACGTCACTTGTTTTTTAAGTGGTAATCGATCTCCAATTTAAAAAAATATAATAAAAAATGGGTTTGGTTAATGGAGAACAATAGGTACAATCAAATGACTGTTCAGTGGAAGTATAGTTATTAAGTAAAGATAATTAAAAGACAAAATCCATGTTACGAACATAAAATATAACAAACACTGCCTTTTGTTTCTATGTGAACTTTTTTATTTGGCCGAAACCTATTTAAAAATCATCACTAGTACGTGAAAACGTAGTACATTCTTGAAAACCCAGAAAAGTGTGATCTTATTCTGACAAAAAATTTCAGAAGGAACAGTAAAAGTTAAACTGGTGACTCCTTTAAGAATTTGAATTTGAATGTCCATTTGAAAATATTTACCATCCCACACTTAACACTTATTCATTCTCACAAACCTCCATACACACAGTAAAGATAATGCAAAATACCTTGAAATTGATAAAGTAGTGCCTGAAAAATTTTCTACTAACTAAGTGTTGTTCTTCTACAAGACCTAAATACCCATAAGACCAGAATCCGTCATACAATTTAGTCCATTAATAGGCTTTTACAGCAGCAACAAGATAGAAAAATCCCTTCTAGCAATAACTATCAAAGATTTGTTCAAAAAGTGAGTGGAAACTAGTGACGCTGCTCAATGATCAGTATATAAATTATGAATATATTTAAATCAAAGATCTTTCATGACTAAACACCCTGATGTCGCATTGCGTTGCTTGGAATGGAAACATTACAAACGCCTCGTATAGAAACATGTTTAAATGCAAAGGGTATCATTATTAATAAGTAGAACCTGATATCTAAATTTATCAAAACAAGTAAAATGTTGTTAGTCTGGTAAAAATGTTTTGCCAATTGCATTCAAAACCATCCGGAAAACTAGATTTTATTTCACACGCGGGCTTGTTTTATTTTTGAAAAATGTTCCTGTTAATGAAACAGCTCTGTAAGCTGCTGTGAATATTCATCTGGTGTAATATTTATGTTTGTTAAACAATAGCTTGGCATCTCATACAACTGAAACCTTTTAAGAATTATTGCATTCACACTATTCCACACATATAATTATTGGCGTCAGAAAAGCAGAAACGTTTAATATTATTTCGGAAACCAAAGTAAGCCGATCCTTCAAATAGGAAAATAAAAGAATTGTTTAATGTCGAAAAAATGGGCATTATTAATAACAAATACATTCATCCTTTTATTTTAGATTTTTGTCTAAGGGTTAAATTCCTTAAACGATTGAATTTAATTTAAACTATACATGCCAATTTAGTTGGAATTTCTGTTGGTGCTGAGCAATTTGACATTAGTCCAAACTTTTCTTACTGCAGATATTACTGACCTCGGGACAACGCCTTTTTATATTAACCAACCTTGATTCTTTCCTACAAATTGCTGTCAATAATTGAAGATATCCAACGATTTCCAAGTTTCATACAGGTTTGTATTCTACCTATGATAGGGGCATTACGAATAACCTAAATATTTTAAATCGAAGCCAAAATGACGCCCGGAATACTTGAGAACTTGAATAGGTTGCAGCCATTCAAAAGGGAAAGCCGAGAATGTGTAATAACCTTTTATAATGAGGGAGCCAACTCGGCGGTTCTAAAGGTCAGTATGTGTGATGAATATTTTGCTGAGATCTCATTTATGAATATGGCAACATTTTCATGAGAATACCTTTTATTTCCTTATATACAGACAACATTTCATGATATTGTGAGTAATAGACCAAATTTGCCTTTTAAAACGTGCGTGCACGCATCAATTTATCATAGACCAAGGAATGCGAACAACCCGTGGATATGCAAATTAAAGTTCTCTGAGCGTATTTTACACAAACTTATATGCGATAGACGAAGTTTTTAATAAATCCAGAGACTAATGGCTTTAAACGTCATGCTTAAATCTGGGAACATTTGTCTGGTTGAGCACACATGCAGATTAACATCTTGCGTATCAAAATGTTAACTCTAATTCATATGCATGTCTTCGCAGAATATGCCGGCCGTAAAGTGATTTTTGTGCCAGTCAAAGCGTTTTTTAACTATATCAGAATGTCTCATGTAGACTGCTGAATATTAATGCCTAAACGTTTTGTCATGAAAGTGTAGTACGCGAGTCGATTTTCTAAATTTAATAATAAGTTTACTATTGCCTAGCATATTCTTTATGAATGGTCTTTAATATGCATCAAATTGGTTCTTATATAATTATATTTAACTTTCTCGTTCATTGTTTAAGATTAGATTGACGCAGATAAAGAAGGAGTTCCTTGATGTTGAGGACAAAAAATTATCAAGAATTAAATTTCTTTAACTATCGCAAGTCAAGTGGTTGGTCGATGCCCAAGTCTTGGGAGCTACAGAAGCAGGTACTTACTAACACAGGTATACTAATCTTTACTTAAACGCAGAAAATTTATTCCGTAAAAAACTATTCTATTTCTGGTAATGTAGTAGGCCGACAAAAATGTGTTTCCATTCTGTTCACTTACCTACCCAAAATATGATTAATACAGTTTTCAGTAATCTAATTTGTTGAAAAATAAAACCTAGCTAGGTTTGCCATATGCAAACATGTCCACAAACATGAAAAGTATTCGCTGAAACAATGGGCATATAAAACAAACATCGGAAATGAAGGGCATTTACTTATAGCTACTTTCATTGAAACTGCCTTCAAAATGTATGTCCAAACGAATTTTCCTATCTTTCATTTTTTTCCATAATAAAACAACGTAACCGACAAAGAAACCTGAATGCTTCAGTTTTGCTTGTCTTTAAGTTCAACGCTTTAACAGTGAACACCTTTCCACTGGCTTACGATGTCAAATACATCCGCAATGACAACCAACATCTTCGTCGTCCTTGACAATAGTCTACCTTTACGGTATTATGTTTAATGTTCCTATAAAGTTATTCAAGCTGGTAATGTCACATTTGCACATTAAACCACCCCTATTTCTCGACTTTAGTATCCTTAAATCCAGGAGCTGTTTTAAAATTCTTGCCATATCCTACAATGTCCTATTCCTACTTCCGCGAATTGAAGACTTATCGAACTTAAATATGATAAGGAACAAAAAACTGCTATTTCTAAAAGCTTAATAGTGTTTTTTTAATTTTAAAGCAGACCTCATTACCGCCCAATATTGCATTAATTATAAGAACTGGACGGACTAACCACGGTTAATTTGCTAGTGTTATTTTTAGTCCATCAGAGCGAAATCATTATGATTGAGTGCGTGGGGCTTATCTATAAGTGTTTTGCTGGAAGTCTGTGAAGGATATCTTTTGATTGATTTGCTTTTTGCTTAAAAGAAAACCTGAGAATTAAAGGCTTTTTTTAATTTTGCTATCACTTCATATTTTTCGTAGAAATAACTACGTAATATACTTAACTTTTGTTATTTCCTGCATTATGTTCTTCTATATAGTCATATGAAATATATAACACTATAAGAAATAAATTTTGGCAATCGCAGTGTTAAAAAAGTATCCTAAATTAGAGTTTACTTGGCAAAACCTTTGTAAATGATACCAACTTTTTAACTTGAAGAATGAAATAAAGCACTCAGATTCCTTTTGACCGGAAGAAAATGATTTATTTTTTGGATATATATGACATTAATGGTTCCTAATAGAGACCTTTACAAACGAATAAAATAAAACCTGAATTAAATGAATTTAAGCATGCCCTCTGGCAAAACAGTGTATTTTGGAGCATTCAAAAGAGCTTCAAAAGGCATTACAAAATAATATAAAAACAGTCGTGCAGAAATAATGGTCAGGCAAACATTTTTGCAAAACTTGAACTAGAAAAGACATGACTAAACAATGAAACCTTAACAACTAGGTCTTTTTCATACAAGATTATGAAAACATTCAGTGAGAGGGCATTGAATTTACATACATATTTACTCACAGTAACGAAGTTAAGCTAACTTATCTTTCGGTGCACAGATTGAAATTAAAATAATCAAAATTAAAATAATCAACATTTTGGATGGAGTGAGGGCAAGCGCTAGCGTGCTGTTGTAGTTTTGCTAATATGAATTCGAAGTGTGTGGTCTAGCGTTGTCATGCAATATAATAAATGTTGATCAATTGACCAAGCTTCACTCTTTTTCTGCATGTTTAATGATCATATATTTCAGTCATTTTCAGCATACTTCTTTCGTGGTCGATAAGCCAGGTTTTTTAAAATAATAATTGATTTCACCTGCGCCTGACCACCAAACACTCATCATCGGCTTGTTATATAAATAATGCGCTTTGGGCTGTATCCTTTAGGTTTGTCTTGCCAGATATAGTGGTGCAAGTTAAAATAACGTACGGGATCCAATTTTCATCGCACGTTACAACTCGATTCATTAACGAGTCAGTGTTTTGACGAGTAGTCAACATCCTGCAAGTGTCCAAACTTTATTGGTTCTGGTTTTCATTCAGATCGTGTGTAAGCTATATATTTGATTTAATCGGTCTGTCCATTACATGTTTCTGCAATATAAGTGGTCGCTATGTGACTGACTAAAAGTGCTCGAAATTGATTTACAAGACGCAAGGGAACTTGCAATCATCTAAGCTGATTGACGAATTGCCTTCCAGGGCTAGTTTATAATTCGGGAACGCAGCTGACATGCCAACATACTCGTGGGTAAGTGGTTGGTCATTTGATTTAACACTGAGCTTGCAAAGTCTAGGTTTGGACATAATTTTATCAAAACATGCCGATGAGAAAGACTGATTATCTTTGGCTAATAAGTTAGACCTAACCCTCCCAGGTTCGATATAATTTGTCAATAGGCCTTTGTGGAACCATATAATTTAGCCGATTCAAAACAAATGACATTTACGAATATGGGATGGCTGTCTGTTTCACTACTACGCTTTTGGGAGTCGAACCGTGGGGGAAAATTAAGGCATCACAAGCGAAATAGCGACTACTTCTGAAGAAATCCAAAGTTTCCTTGTTTAGCTAAACAGTAAACATTTGTAATAAAATGCAGTCTACATGCTCAAACAGTTTATGAGTTGGTTCTTAAACCCAATTTCAGTGCTTAAGCTTTACTTTTCGGTTATATAAGACAATTATTTTTCCCGGTTATAATAAAGATGACAGCGATTTGGAAGCAGTTTTAACTAATAACGTTTGCCTTTAGTTCTATCCCTTTATTCCCGGTTGTAAACACGTTTTTTGGTCTCAGCAGGTTGTTCTAATATTAGGCTATATGAATAAAACTAGCATTTATTCACCAGTTGACACGAGACTCTTTGTGATCTTTAA
Source organism: Schistocephalus solidus (assembly GCA_017591395.1). Classification (NCBI taxonomy): domain Eukaryota; kingdom Metazoa; phylum Platyhelminthes; class Cestoda; order Diphyllobothriidea; family Diphyllobothriidae; genus Schistocephalus; species Schistocephalus solidus. Next base: position 12,730 of record WEDG01002713.1, on the reverse strand, counting down.
CGAAATTTTCAGAGCCAAGCTCACAACCACACGAGAAGTTGCAATAATGGTACAAAATGTTACATTATTTATCGAAAGGAAATAAGCTTAAATAATAATCATGCGATGCCACAAGTGTAAAAATTGTATGTAAAATATCAGAAGGGTAGGGAAAGTGTTTTAGAGGATGTTTACACTTAGTGTCAACCTGTCAGGGGTCAGGAATGTTAAAAACTGCTTTTCAATCTTCTATAGGCTGGTAGTTAAATTTTTGGTTTTATTTTAGCAGTTGAAATAATAATTTCGGTCTTTGCTTAGAGCACATAATTTCAATTTCGTATATCTCCATTACTTTTGCCAACTTAAAGGCTGCTTTTTTGCGTTTCGGAAGATGAAATGGCAGTAGACGATGCCACAGTCGATGGTTGAATGCTTACCCGATGACATGTCAGTAGGTGATGTTCAAACGCAACGGTGATTCGATTCACCTTCTTAATTGTTCACCCATCCCTGTCGTAGTTCAATAATTCCATACCATCATCTAAAGGTTTCGGGTTCACCTTTTCTGGGACAGTGCACAGTTTTCAGTTGGCAAACTTTCTAGGACAGCAACTCATGGTAAATTGACCGTTTAAACATTTAGTCATATCGGATACCTGCAATCTCGACCTAACTAGACTATATATTCATAGAGTTTACTTTATGCAAATGATAGGCCGAATTCATAATTCGAATTATCTGATGTATGAACAGAGGGACGTACACGAATGTTCGTAGAAAATCTTTCAACCACGGTATTCTTGCAAACCTTAGAGGGCAGTTTTTGCTTCTGCTAAGTACTTTTTCATGAAAATTTCAGTGTGTAATTAGAAAATCCACTACAAAAGCCTATTTTCTGATAATTTTATTGAATTTCTCTTTAAGTACAGGTTTTCTTCCTAGACTTATGATTGTTTTGGCCTCATGGTATCCCGTCTATGATAATGCATCCAAGTATTTCGTTTTAAGTGGAAGGAATTTCTATAATATTCTGAGCTGAACCCTCCAAACATTTTTTTAACATATTATAAAATGCCCCAGCAAATAAATGGTTTGTCATTACTTTGAATTATAATGCATGAAAATATTTAAATAATTACATGGCACATGTCATTATAAAACGTAATTGAATATTTTTTCAAAGTTAATTATAACTTTCATTTCTTTCGAAAAATTGTATTGTAAAACACCGTCATCGCCAACAATACAGGACTCAGAGTAAACACACAAAACAAGACAGTACAATTTAAGGTTTCAATAATAAAATGACAAACTTCTTTGGGAAAACACAAACTTAAACGCGTAAATTTTTGACAATGGTCCCTTAGCTCGTCGTTAGACTACGGAGTGCGTACAGGAACAATTAATTAATTAACCGTGTTAATCAAAAGATTCAAACTTTTGGGCGAAATCTGAACCAATACGTATTGAGTGCATTTTGTTTCTGGTCGGGATCGGGTCTGCGTGTTGTAATTTGTCCTTAATGATTTTGTATGTGGTATCTAAATCGATATTCCGGTTGATGCGTGCCTCATCTGAGTGCATTACCTCGAGAAATGAACGGTATTTCCTGGTTTGCCAGGTGCAAACAAACTGTGTTTTATCCCATGCAAATTTATGCTCTATTTCCAGTGTGTGCATAGCCACTTGGGATTGATCGTCTCGTCTTCTAACCGTTAACTGATTTCTCAGTTTTCTTACAATAAATGGTATTCAAAGTGGAACATGGGATTTTGTAGGCAACACCTTTTTGTATATAAGTACCTTTAATATCAACAATTTCTGAATAACTTCGGTAACGCAGACTGGCGTCAAAAAAACAATGCAAATATTAATTGTTACTTTTTTACAGTATATAATGAACTTTGATACTTTTACCAATGTGTATAAGATAATTTTTCTTCTTAAAACATGACCTGAATGCTCTCGCAACTCAAGTGTTAATAAGCAGTCTTTGAACGTGCAAAATATTCTTCTTAATGTTTACAGCACATTTAAAACCAACGCACTCAGAGTTCCTGCCAAAAGTTTTCGGCGATTTACCTAGTGAGAGCCATTTTACGCAAGAAATATTCGCAGAAGGACAAGGGAATGGAAAGTCCATTTGATCTTTACTTTTGCCCAGAATAATAGCAAAATTGCTAAAAGGCTCATTATTTTTGTACAACGTCATAATTTACTTATGGGATGAAAATACATTACATTAGCTCCCACTTGTGAAACTACGCTGGACTGGGCAAAACTCAAACTTGTACCTAATTATTCCCTGATACTATGCCGTTGCACTCTTCACCCGCTATGCTTTGACTACACAATATCGGTGTTTTAGCAGCACTGGGGTTATTTCAGTTAAGTATAGGTACACAGGCAAACAGAACCGTCAGGTTATTCTCAGGTTAGGTATTAATTAAAAATTATTCACATTTATCCAGTTGATGAACCAAGGAAGATATAGGTACTTATTCCACTGCAACGTAAAAACTTTCTTTCGCACCTGAGAGAACATGAATAATTTGGAAACTGCATCATATAAGCTGTTCTGAAAGGGGTTTTTGAATTAAAACTGATTGTAATGGTCTGAAATGCTTTCCGAATTATTATACCATTCGAAGAAACATGCAGTACACAGACAGCAAAATCTCAGATATCAGCAGAATTTTAAGGGAAACTCCCTTAAAACATAAAATGCCGCTTCGTTTGGGCGCCGTAAATCCTTCCGGAGAAACGTCAACGGAGCTCTTTTGGTTTCTCGAGTTTGAGATCCACAACAATAGTGGAAACAATGGCTTGTTCTCATCAGTGGGCTTAAATTTCAGGCATTATTTATCTTGCTAGTCTTATCTGTTAAGCCCCGGAAATAGAAACCCTTGTTGGTAATGCAGCTGGAATTGGGATAAAGTTCAAGCAGTAATGATAAGGGTTTATGCTATAATTAGTATTCTAGTAAAGGTCAGCAGTAAGATCAGACCAAGGCTTTAGGTTTAACTTGGCTTAGTATAAGGTTTAGTTTTCCGTTGAAGTTTACTGTTAGGCTAACTTTAAGGGTCAAGGGAAGAACAAGTTAGAATTTATTGCAGACCCATTCCTGGGGGACTGCTAATCGTATGCCCCTTCAGTGTTTCACGTGTTTCTCTGCAAATTATCCATCAGCTTTAATATCAGAGTAGTGCGGGTTGTCCGTGTTTTGGAATAAAAAACGACGGTTGTGTTAAGTTGTCCATTTATAAACAAGACCCCATTTTCCCAAACTTTTACATAAAAACTTGGAGGTCGTTGATGCAATTTAGCTTGGCTTATTTCGAAATAGTTATACCTGCGTGCTAAGAGCTTCTGTCTGGAATGACAGCCGGATGTCCACTTCCAAAATGTTGCTACATTATACGACTTAACGTATGCAACGTTGCTTTGAACTTTAAAATAATTTCATGGTTAGATAGAAATACATATTCAAGAATGAGTAGCATGCAGCATAAGTTCAAGATAATTTTACAACGTCATAATGTTGGCTTTAGAATGCACATCTTTAGGTTTACCTGCTTTACGATTTCCTTAGATACATAAAAGTTTTCTAAAAGAAGCCTGCACGGAAAGCACTTGATTTGCCCAATTTGCAATAAATTACATTCTTAAACATTATGCTCGAAGTGGAGTAACTTTCGATATAATTGATTTGTAATTATTGGTTTGTTGTAGACTATGAAGGGTTTATTCAAGTGGAACCCCATTTTCGCGATCGAACCTATGAATGAAACCATTTCTTCAACCAGATGCCTCTTAGGAAATGAAATTGTAGACAGCTAAAATGAAACTTATTCACAAGTCCGAATAATGGCGTGAATTTCATATCATCGGCGTACGATGCATGCTAATTAACATTGCTAAATTACCTACGAAATCTATTCTGACAGGTATAATATTTTAAAATGTTCAGTTAGTGATTAAAAGGTAGCATCACCTAGTATGCATATCGCAGTTAGTCAACGCTGATTAACTTTTGACGCCACATTGTTCCTTTATTAGATGGCGAAAATTTTATGAATGTAATTACAGATTATAAGACTGTATGCTGGCGTGTGCTATTACCCCCAAAATAATTATTTTTTCCCCGGTGTAATCTTGCACAGCATAGAATTAACGATGTCTCTAAACAGAAGCTGCAAACTACTTGGCTTACTGAAGGTGAGAACTCAGACTTGATAACGGCTTTGCAATAACTTTAAATCACCGTTTTTTCGTCCGTCAAGAACCCGCAAAGATTCGTTTGATATTGTCGTCCTCTCTTCTTACGTCAATTTACGTATTGCGTCATATTCTTGTCATAAAATCTGACGAAACTTTGTGTGAGCAGGTTTTTTCGTAATCAATGCATTTTTAACGATCTCATACTATAGGGCTACTTATACTTTCTATCTTCTAGAACACCAGAAATTACTTTGCGGAGAATCTAGCGAGGCATAATAGCACCCTCGGTTGCAGTATATATTTCATGGTTGTCACTTGCGTTCACCTGGTAGACACCTGTATCTGATTATTGTCCACGGCAAGGGTAAGATGAACAGTATGTTAACCATTATAATTTATTTGGACCAGGGTGGTTTCATTGACGTTTGACTGGCTACTCCAAAAGTGATGCAGGTAGAAGTACGTTTGCCCAATTACTCTATTTCGCGATAGCCTATGACATAAGTCAGCAGAAAAACCTTGTATTTATTTCAGTTGGCTTAATATAATATTGAATCCCAATGAATACGATTATGAGGATAAGAACATGGGAGCCAGGTCGTGTACGTAGTACACGTAGGCGAGGTCACTAGCAGCTGCGCCCGCTTCCGCATCAGACATCTGACCGGCTCGGACAGTGGTCTGATTGTGGGGGTGGGGGGAGAGAGTGAGGTCGACAGCTCAGCGCATTTTCCTCACTATAAACAATCTGACGCGCTTGAAACTATCACGGTGCGCTAAAAGCCGTGGCTTGGAAGGTTGCCAACTGACGGGATAACTCGGACCGCGTGGTCAGCCCAATGTGTGTTTTGTGTGGAGTGGCTGACTGGTGGACTGAGAGTCAGGTTGCAATGGCTCCTTCTTTATGTAGCCTTTATGGCACTCCCACTCCGTGGGATCCGAGCCAGGTGTGGTGGCACGCCCAGGGGCGGCTCCGACCGCCCAGCCACCTGCGCCCTCTCCCATCTCCGGTTTTCTTGACTCTGTCTTGACACCGGGCTCAGGTTAGGGAGGAGGAGAGAGTGCGGTAGCTGCGGCGCAAGGCTACTATCACTTAAAACTAATTCACGCGCAAGTCACCGTCCCTGCACCACCTGGTGTGGAGCATACGGTGGACATCGTCGGACTACGACGGTCGAACTGTCATGATTACAAATTTAAAAGGACCCTGAATGCACTGGGGTTGCCGCTTGATCGAACTTGGCCAAGTCCGAGAGTACAGTCAAGGGCCAGGCGGTTATACTTCAGTCATTATAAAGTTTCGTTAGTTTTCTTTCTGTCTGGTGTGCTTGTGAGCGTAAAAAGTCTGTTTTCAAATTCAATGTTACCAGGTTACATGCACTCGGATTCTCAAAACTAACTATTATCTAGAGGATTAGTAGAAAAACCAAGGAATTGATTTCTGTCCTCAAATGATAATTGATCTAGGTACTTGACAAAGGTTCATTGGATTGGCAGGGTTTATTGCTGTCTCATCTCGATATTTACCAGTCCTCGAACAAATTGCTTTACGAAATGCATGTTGGGTCCAGTTGGTTGAACATAAGGAGAAATGCAGTTCACGCAAGTTATTACCAGTGGCTAAGGATTATTTCCCTCCAGTGCAAATATTAGACTGAAAGAATGACGTCTTTATATACAGGAACCTAAAGCACATCAGCGATGGATCCAAATACAGCGTCAGAAATTCGCAGGCATTACTACAGAAAATGCAATAACTTCCCGTAAGTCCCGACTAATGTATTGTATCGTTCGACGTTGTTTCTCTGTTTTCCTCTATACCGCATGACTTGGCTATTGACAAAATAGATCGATGCCTACAGAAAGATCCTATCGGAATTCCAAATCAGCACGTTTCAGACATGCTTACGCTCTGCCTTAAGAACTATTGTCAGTTCAATGGCAATTACTATGAACAAATTAAGGGCACCCCCATGGGCTCTCCAATATCAGGGCGACTTCCCGAACTAGTCTTACAGCGACTAGAAGAAGGCGACTTACAACGTTTTGAACCAAAGACGTGGCTCCGCTTAGTAGATGACAAATTCATTATCATCAAGTCTAACGACGTTAAGCAATTGCACCAGAGTCTGAATGAGGTCTTCCCGGCTATAACATTTACATGCGAAGCTGCAACAAGAGATACATTTCCATTCCTAGACATGAATATACAAAGACTCAGTGATGGGGGACTCACAACAAGCGTCCACCGAAAGGAATCTTCTGCGGAAATTGTGTTTAGCTCTTTAAGTAACCACCCTGCGTCCAACAAAAGAAGCTGTGTTCGCACCCTTTTCTATCTGGCTTTCCGCGGTTGCAGCAGCGATGACCTTATTAGGAAATAATTATCGAATTTATATCAGTTCTTCCAGTGCCATGGATCCCCAACGAGCTTCGTGAAAAATTGTCTTCGATGCCAGAGACAAACGCAAAACCTTGTTTCTAATGAAGATATAGTGCCACGGAAATTTTATTTCTTACCTTACATGCTAGGTGTTTCCGAAACAATCGCTCGACAATCAAGTCACTTTGGCATCTCTGTCGCCCACAACCTGCATCCCCGTAGTTACTCGCCGCCCACCTCCCCCTCACAATAGCTGTTTGTTTGTAACTATTTGTCCGGTTGCGCCAACTGATCTAGTTCAACCACCTTACATTTCTCATCTGCTCATTTCGTTGAACAAAGGGTTGGTTTCACCAACTTGAATAGTAACGTGTACAACTCCATTTCCCAAAGAGCGTTTTTATTTTCTTTATACTAAATCGGGATGCAAACAACCTCCGTTATTCAATATAAATATATATATATATATATATATATATATATATATATATATATGTTGATAATTTGGAACCGACAAAGACAAGGAGACCGAAATGGCCATTTCTGGCTTATTAGCCGTCATCAGCCAGATCATACCCAATCCCAAGTGTGGAACACCTGGGATTCGAACCCGCGACCTTTGGTATTTGAGTCGAACGCTCTACCATTGAGCCACGCGCTCGTTGCTTTGTCGGTTGCTATCGGGAATATGATGATAGTGTGTGGCTCACCGATCTGCTTAAGGAACATTTATGTTCCGTTGTACCCTGGAAACTCAGACTAGAGTACTCACAGGCAGTTGCATAGCGACGTGTAGCATATGTTGATAATTTGGAACCGACAAAGACAAGGGGAGACCGGAATGGCCATTTCTGGCTTTATTAGCCGTCATCAGCCAGTCATACCCAATCCCAAGTGTGGAACACCTGGGATTCGAACCCGCGACCTTTGGTATTTGAGTCGAACGCTCTACCATTGAGCCACGGGCTCGTTGCTTTGTCGGTTGCGATCGGGAATATGATGATAGTGTGTGGCTCACCGATCTGCTTAAGAACATTTATGTTCCGTTGTTAGCCCGGAGATCAGACTGGAAATTGCTCACAGGCGATCGCATGGCGACGTAGCATATGTGGCTTCACGTCGCTATGCGACGCCTGTGAGTACTCTAGTCTGAGTTCCAGTACAACGGAACATAAATGTTCCTTAAGCAGATCGGTGAGCCACACTATCATCATATTCCCGACGCAACCGACAAAGCAACAGCGTGGCGATAATCGTCGAAGCGTTCGACTCAAATTAAAGGCGGGTTCGAATCCCAGGTGTTCTAAACTTGGGATTGGGTATGACTGACTGATGACGGCTAATAAACGAGCATTCCGATCGCTTGTCTTTAGTCGGTTCCAAATTATCAACATAGCTAACGTCGCTATGCGACTGCCTGATGAGTACTCTGAGTCTGAGTTCCAGGGTACAACGGAACATAAATGTTCCTTAAGCAGATCGAAGTGAGCCACACTATCATCATATTCCCGATGGCAACCGACAAAGCAACGAGCGCGCGGCTCAATGGTAGAGCGTTCGACTCAAATACCAAAGGTCGCGGGTTCGAACTCCCAGGTGAACCACATCTGGGATTGGCTATGACTGGCTGATGACGGCTAATAAGCCAGAAATGGCAATTCCGGTCTCTATCTGTCGGTTCCAAAATTATCAGCATATGCTACACGTCGCTATGCGACTGCCTGTGAGTACTCTAGTCTGAGTTCAGGGGTACAACGGAACATAAATGTTCCTTAAGCAGATCGGTGAGCCACACTATCATCATATTCCCGATCGCGCAACCGACAAAGCAACGAGCGCGTGGCTCAATGGTAGAGCGTTCGACGCAAATACCAAAGGTCGCGGGTTCGAATCCCAGGTGTTCCACACTTTGGGATTGGGTATAAACTGGCTGATGACGGCTTATAAAGCCAGAAATGGCCATTCCGGTCTCCCTTGTGTCTTTGTCGGTTCCAAATTATCAACATATGCTACACGTCGCTATGCGACTGCCTGTGATACTCTAGTCTGAGTTCCAGGGCACAACGGAACATAAATGTGAAAGATCGGTGAGCCACACACTATCATCATATTCCCGATCGCAACCGACAAAGCAACGAGCGCGTGGCTCAATGGTGGTAGCGTTCCGACTCAAATACCAAAGGTCGCGGGTTCCGAGATCCCAGGTGTTCCACACACTTGGGATTGGGTATGACTGGCTGATGACGGCTAATAAGCCAGAAATGGCCATTCCGGTCTCCCCTTGTCTTTGTCGGTTCCGAAATTATCCAACATATGCTACACGTCGCTATGCGACTGCCTGTGAGTACTCTAGTCTGGGTTCCGGGGCACAGCGGAACATAAATGTTCCTTAAGCAGATCGGTGAGCCGACACGTATCGTCATCATATTCCCGATCGCAACCGACAAAGCAACGAGCCCGTGCTCAATGGTAGAGCGTTCGACTCAAATACCAAGGTCGCGGGTTCGAATCCCAGATTGTTCACACACTTGGGATTGGGTATGACTGAAAGCTGATGACGGCTAATAAGCCAGAAATGGCCATTCCGGTCTCCCTTTGTCTTTGTCGGTTCCAAATTATCAGCATATGCTACGTCGCTATGCGACTGCCTGTGAGTACTCTGAGTCTGAGTTCCAGGGCACAACGGAACATAAATGTTCCTTAAGCAGATCGGTGAGCCAGCACACTATCATCATATTCCCGATCGCAACCGACAAGCAACAACGAGCCCGTGGCTCAATGGTAGAGCGTTCGACTTAAATACCAAAGGTCGCGGGTTCGAATCCTGGTGTTCCAAACTTGGGATTGGGTATGACATTTCTGATGACGGCTAATAAGCCAGAAATGGCCATTCGGTCTCCGCATTAACGTCGGTTCCAAATTATCAACATATCATATACGTCGCTATGCGACTGCCTGTGAGTACTCGTAGTCTGAGTTCAGGGCACAACGGAACATAAATGTTCTGTAAGCAGATCGGTGAGCCACACACTATCATCATATTCCCGATCGCAACCGACAAAGCAACGAGCCCGTAGCTCAATGGTAGAACGTTCGACTCAAATGCCAAAGGTCGCAGGTTCGAATCCAGGTGTTCCACACCATTGGGATTGGGTATGACATGACGATGACGGCTAATAAGCCAGAAATGGCCATTCCGGTCTCCCTTGTCTTTGTCGGTTCCAAATTATCAACATATGCTACACGTCGCTATGCGACTGCCTGTGAGTACTCTAGTCTGAGTTCCAGGGCACAACGGAACAAAAATGATCCTTAAAGCAGATCGGTGAGCCACGCACTATCATCATATTCCCGATCGCAACCGACAAAGCAACAGAGCGCGTGGCTCAATGGTCCGAGCGTTCGACTCAAATACCAAAGGTCGCGGGTTCCGAATGCCAGGTATTCCACGCGGGATTGGATAGACTGGCTGATGACGGCTAATAAGCCAGAAATGGCCATTCCAGTCTCCTTGTCTTTGTCGGTTCCAAATTATCAACATATGCTACACGTCGCTATGCGACTGCCTGTGAATACTCTAGTCTGGGTTCCAGGGCACAACGGAACATAAATGTTCCTTAAAGCAGATCGGTGAGCCACACACTATCATCATATTCCCGATCGCAACCGACAAGCAACGAGCGCGTGGCTCAATGGTAGAGCGTTCGACTCAAATACCAAAGGTCGCGGGTTCGAATCCCAGGTGTTCCACACTTGGGATTGGGTATGACTTGGCTGATGAGGCTAATAAGCCAGAAATGGCCATTCCGGTCTCCTTGTCTTTGTCGGTTCCAAATTATCAACATATGCTACACGTCGCTATGCGAGCTGCCTGTGAGTACTCGAGTCTGAGTTCAAGGGCTCAACGGAACATAAATGTTTCTAAGCAGATCGCTGAGCCACACATATCATCATATTCCCGATCGCAGCCGACGAGCAACGAGCCGTGGCTCAATGGTGAGCGTTCGACCTCAAATGCCAAAGGTCGCGGGTTCGAATCCCAGGTGTTCAAACGGGATTGGGTATGACTGGCTGATGACGGCTAATAAGCCAGAAATGGCCATTCGGTCTCCCTTGATCTTTTGTCGGTTCCAAATTATCAGCATATGCTACACGTCGCTATGCGACTGCAAGTACTCTAGTCTGGAGTTCAGGGCGCAACGGAACATAAATGTTCATAAGCAGATCGGTGAGCCACCACTATCATCATGTTTCCCGATCATAGCAACCGACAAAGCAACGAGCGCGTTGGGCTCATGATGGTAGAGCGTTCGACTCCAAATACCAAGGTCGCGGGTTCCGAATCCCAGGTGTTCCACACTTGGGTTGGGTATGACTGGCTGATGACGGCTTATAGGCCGAAGTATGCGTTTCCGGTCTAACCTTGATCTTTGTGGTTCCAAATTAATCAACATATGCTGCACGTCGCTATGCGACTGCCTGTGAGCTACTCTGGTCACTGAGTTCCGGGTACAGCGGAACATAAATGTTCGTCGAGCGGATCGGTGAGCGCACGCTGTCATCATGTTCCGATGGCAACTGACAGCAGCGAGCGCGTGGCTCAATGGTGAGAGCGTTCGACTCAAATGACCAAAGGTCGCGGGTTCGAAATCCGGGTGTACCACACTTGGGATTGGGTATGACTGGCTGATGACGCTACATAGCCAGAAATGTCAGTCCCGGTCTCCTTGTCTCGATGTCGGTTCCAAATTATCAACAGTGGATGCTACACGTCGCTATGCGACTGCCTGTGAGTACTCTCAGTCTGAGTTCCGGGGTACAACGGAACATAAATGTTCGCTAAAGCAGATCGGTGAGCCACGCACTATCATCATATTCCCGATCGCAGCCGACAAGCAACGAGGCCCGTGAGCTCAATGGTAAGCGTTCGACTCAAATGCCAAGGGTCAGCGGGTTCGAATCGGGTGTTCCACGCTGGGATTGGGTATGACTGGCTGATGACGGCTAATAAAGCCAGAAATGGCCATTCCGGTCTCCTTTGTCTTTGTCGGTTCCAAATTATCAACATATGCTACACGTCGCTATGCGACTGCCTGTGAAGTACTCTAGTCTGAGTTCAGGGGCTGCAACGGAACATAAATGTTCGTAAGCAGATCGGTGAGCACGCACTATCATCATATTCCCGATCGCAACCGACAAAACAACAGGCCGTGGCTCAATGGTAGAGCGTTCGACTCAAATACCAAAGGTCGCGGGTTCGAAATCACAGGTGTTCCACGCAGGATTGAGGTATGATTGGCTGATGACGGCTAATAAGCCAGAAATGGCCATTCCGGTCTCCTTGTACTTTGTCGGTTCCAAATTATCAGCATATGCTACACGTCGCTATGCGACTGCCTGTGAGTACTCTAGTCTGAGTTCCAGGGCACAACGGAACATAAATGTTCCTTAAGCAGATCGGTGAGCCACACACTATCATCATATTCCCGATCGCAACCGACAAAGCAACGAGCCGTGGCTCAATGGTAGAGCGTTCGACTCAAATACCAAAGGTCGCGGGTTCGAATCCCAGGTGTTCCACACTTGGGATTGGGTATGACTGGCTGATGACGGCTAATAAGCCAGAAATGGCCATTCCGGTCTCCACTTTGTCTTTGTCGGTTCCAAATTATCAACATATGCTACGTCGCTATGCGACTGCCTGTATAATGCTACTCATCTGAGTTCCGGGAGCACAACGGAACATAAATGTTCGCCAAGCGAGATCGGGTGAGCCACACCACTATCATCATATTCCCGATCGCAACCGACAAAGCAACGAGCCCGTGGCTCAATGGTAGAGCGTTCGACTCATTGCAAAGGTCGCGGGTTCCGTCGGGTGTTCACGCGGTTGGGTATATTTGGCTGATGACGGCTAATAAGCCGGGTGGTTTCGGTTCGTTGGCGTGGGTTTCGTTTCGTCGTGGCAGGTGTACATTGTCTGTGAATGCTGTCTGGTTCGGGGCTGGAATATGAATGTTCAGGCGGATCGTTGGCAATCGTCATTTTTGGTCGCGATGATAGGCGGCGGTATTTTAATGGTAGCGTTCGATTCAAATGCCAAAGGGCGGGTTCTGAATCAGGTGTTCCGCTTTGGGATTGGATTAT